>JBBPDB010028859.1:0-11962 GCA_037974465.1 Brachypetersius altus | reverse complement strand
CAGGTACCATGTCTGGCTCATAGCTGACAGATGACAGGTCATCAATCAAAGGGTCATAAATCATTTTGACATAAAGTGCATTATATATACACTACTTGCATGTGATGTAAGCTGCTGAAAGTGATAGTACTTTTTAGTTCAGTAATGTTCATTAGGGTTATTTCTGCCAATTAATTACACAAATTTTTTTTTTCTCATATCGATTCAAGGACACAAAAAACAAAATGTGTTTTGATAAACATTGTTGAATGATTCACATAAATAAACTGTATTCCCCCCCATTAATGTGTTTTATTTTGCTATATTCATTAAGCAGATCAGGCTTTGGACATGTATTGTAACTGGAAGCTGTTATTAAAAAACAATGTTAATATTTTTTCATTAAATAAAATCAATTGAATTAGTTATTGAAAAATGCAGCCACCAACATAAGCTGCAATTGGGTGGTCTAACCAGCTACCATGTTCCAAAACACAGCTTGAGCTGGTCATGCTGGTTGACCAGCTTGACCAGCTGGTCTAGCTGGTTTTTCCAGTAGGGTAGTTTTTCATTTATTTTAATTACATATGCTGGCCCCTGTCTAAAACTGTGTATGCTTAAGCCGATGTGTATACAATAAAATTTTTGGCCATGCGCTGCTGTATCGTGTGAACCAGGAAAGGTGAATGCGGTGTCTGCCCTGACTTTCTAAGCGTTTAGAGACCAAAGGAGCCGGGTCTTCTTAATGATCTGATCCAAAAGATTCATTAAAATTCCCATAACTAGTGTAGTATGAGCTGCAGGCTCGGGTTAAGCGTATCTGCACGTTATAAGATCTCACTTTTCTTGTACATATTTTAATTTCTGTTGGTTGTGAGGGACGATCAGCTTTGGCAACTGAAATAAAAGAAAAGAGTCGCAAAATAAATAATCTAGTCGCATTGGCAATCATTTTAGACGCCATCTGAAGGCCTGTTGCTATAAATTATTTTAAATTGATTTGTTTATTGATGAAATTAACGAATCCGTCATGAAAGAACTTCCAGAACAAACACTTTTTAGTACATGAGTTTAAAGCAAATCCATCCAAACAAAAGGAGGCCTGTCACATTTCCAGTTCTGTCATGCGATGTCCACGTTCTGGCGGAGGTGATGCACTGCTGTGTAGATGCATTATTTGGTAATTTGATGTGAGGGTAAGGCTACATAGAAGGGCTGGGTTTGGGAAAGTATGTTCGGATAATCCTGATAGTCAACCCCCCCCCAACATAAATACCCGAAGGAAAACGTAATGACCAATGAGAAAGCTGTAGCAAAATAAGGGAAACGTAGAACAGATGCGAGGGCAATCAGAAAACCAAAACGACGCAGGTGCTGAATAAGGTTAGAGCTGAAAAAGGTCAGAGAAACTAAAGCGACCCAAGCGGTCGCAAGCGAGAACTGTCCGAGGACTTGAGGGGTTCATGGTCCTATAGCGACCTCCAGTGGTCGCAGGCAGGAACTGTGACAAGTTCTAGCTAAACTCTAGGCTTAGTGAATAACGGTATAAACCACCTGAATTAAATGAGAATTTTATAACGCATGTTCCATATGAGCAATCAGAATAATTTCAGATATTAATGGACTGATAAATAAAAAGCATATTTCCCAAGACCAAAGTAGTTACTACAGCATGCACAATGGCATCTACATAACCTTTAGAACTCCAACATCTAGATCTCTGAATTACTCCTTTTCTTTTCCAGGTAATGTGTCAGTATCAACGGCTAGCACAACCATGGAATCTACAACAGGCCCAGATACAAAACTTCCAACAGTTCAGGGTGCTTGTGAGTTTTAAAAATGAAAAATGTACAAATCATTATTTCAGATATCAAAATATGTTATTGTATGTCATACCTGCTACATTATTCGTGTAGCATGTATTCCAGCAGTATTACAAAACATCATTTTGGAATAAAACTCATTGTTTTATTTTCTTCTTTTTATCTATGTAATTTGTCAGATGTATCACCAACTCCATATATAGCTGAAACAATCCTAACAACAACTCAAACAACTACAGTTACAACTCAAACATCTCCAGATACAACTCAGACATCTCCTGTTATAAGCACTGGTAAATTTTTAGATTTTTTTTAAAATCATTTCATAATTAGTAATCTTTTCTGTCTATTATAGTTACAAAATAGTTACAATGAGGCTTTATTTCATGTTATATCCAACATTGTTAACAAAAAACACACCATTTGGAACAAAGCTCAGTTTTATTTTCAGACATATCAACTCAAACATCTCCAGCTGCAACTCAGCCATCTCCAGATACAACTCCAGCATCTCCAGAAAGAAATCCAACATCTCCAGATACTTCTGCAAACTCTTCTTAATACAAGTGCAGGTAAGTTTGAAGACTTTTATCAAACTATGTCCCGATAAAAACTGGACCCCTAAAGAAATTGTTCTAATGCAACAAAAAATTAACTGCACACAACTCACACAAAGTAAAATTGTGATCTAGATACACAGTGTTCTGCATATAAAGTGCTACTCATATATACAATCAAAAGCTTATACACTTATAAATGACAAACTATTCATAAGTATAGAAATTTCCTTCCAAAAAAGCATTAGAAACATGTTGAAGGTGGGCTTTACAAGAAATAGAGCCCTCAACTCACCCATAAAAATTGACCACAATCCAGTATTTGTTGAATATGTCACATTTAGCTCTTAAAGAATTAACTTTGAAACCTCTTTTACACAATTCCAACCCATTCCCTTTACCTAAAATGATTAAAAGGCAAAATATGTATAATAGGTATGACCTCAGTCATGGGAGCCACCTTCTCTTCAAAACTGTTTTTTCAATCTTTTAAGTCATAAGCCTTGATGGACTTTGTTTAGGCAAGTCTCAAGTCACCAGATCTTCAAGATTTAAAGCTTGTCCATGCACATTGGAATTCGTGTGCAAAACTCAAGAATTCCAATGTGCATGGACTGCTGGTCTCATGCACAAATGGCAAATAAAAATCTTGAATCTTGAAGATCTGTGACTGGAGTCTACATCTCTGCTTACATGTGAATGAAATTATTACATATAGGGCATTGGGCCATTAAAATGAAATTTTAATTCAATCTCAAAATAATGAAGCATAGTGCGCAGCCACAAACAAACCAGAGACAAAACAGAAACAAACTCTAGCAAGGGTACTGTGCTCTGCTTTTTTCTCTCAACAATATACTGTATCTGCCAATGATGCATTTTGCCATTTTTTTCCATTCACTCTGTTCGTTCCACTTTACAATGGAAGCATAAACGTCATAGCAGCCCCACCCCAAGCAGTTACAAATCAGACTGGTAAGTTTTGAAACGTGGTTAAAATGAAAATTCCCATTTGCCCATTATACTGGAGAGCTTTCTTGAAATTAAGGCTGTACATATCAATGAAATGAGCATGTTCATATTAAGCTCATAAATGTTGGAGATTAATGTGATTTTCAAAGCTCCGTGTAACAACCATAGGCCATTATACTGTGCTGAATTTGAGCTCTTTACATGTTAGCCCTTTTTTAAACACCCACAGAATCCCCACCCATTCCCTTTACCTAAACACCAAAAATGGCACAGCATATTTATTTTTTAACAACATGTAGGATCAAAGTCCTGGAAGTTTGAGTGTTTTCCTGAGCTTATGCACTGACTTAAACCCAAGCATGAGTAAATAATTATTAGCTCTATATTGGATTTGTTGGGAGCATGGATATCACAAAAAGGTGATTGTGATTTGGAACCACTGCTCTAGAGCGACAAGAACCATCCTCTTTTTACTCCATAAGCAATAAACAAGTGCTAGACTAATAATAAGTGTTTCTGCTTTTGTTATGCATTTTTTTCCAAGTCATTCCAAGTGCAACAAAAACTACGACCACACCAGTCACACCCCACCCCACCCCCCCCCCCCGCCCCCCCCAGCTTATGGTAAGATGCAAAACATATTGTATGGTGATGTTGCTCATAGGAATTTCACCATATTTATAAAATTCTACATACATAGTAACACTGTAAGACTATGTAATAAGTAATACATAACATTTTCAAAGCAATACATGAGTATTTATGATCAGTATTTGCAAGGTATTCTAAGTATTCCAAAGGAATCCATCCAGTGCTCTCTCTGAATGAATCCAACCAGTGTGAAAGCCAGTTCACAGTGCTTTACTTGGGATTAAATAGATAATCATATTTCTCTCATTGGTGCCAATAATACAAAAATGCATAATGTTCAGTTAATGTGAATGTGGCCCTTTCTTTTGCTCCATTTGTGGACAGTTATGAGACAAACTGTATTTCCAAAACAATGGGACTTAAAAAGACATAAAAAACGTCTATATATCAGTTATATATCTTGGCTAACAGCAAAAGACCCAGTCATTTTTTTAATTATATAACGAAGTTACTCTCTTGGTGATATGAATTGTTGATAGAACAGCAAGTATATATATTATATTTAAAGGAGGATGCAGGGTATGGACAGCAAGCCGTTTCAAAACAAATGCAAGTCACATTTGCTTTATTCGTAAGTGTAATACAAACAGCCAATGATCCAAAACAGTTTACAACTGGTCAATAAAATAGGTGGCATTCAGAATATTGGTTAATGTTGATGAAAACGCAACCTCATTGCATGTTCTTGTACTATACTCACAAATATAGTTAATCCGACAAATTTGACCTACACAATACGAGTACAACTCATCTCTGGATGGAGTATTGAAGGACCTGGAGAAGGAAAATGTTGTGCACTAGCCATCATATACCACCTAAAAGCATGATCATAAACCCCCGTTTAACCTGTTTAAACTTAAAACGTTACTTTAAAAGTATCCAGACATCCTTTCTAATCAATGAATTTTAAGCTGGTTTAAGAAGCTTCCACTACTGACACTGTTGTTTAGTTGCACACACAGCATGCATGAACCTCCATAGAAAAGCACTGCTAATTGAATGGGATGCTCTGAAACATGAGCCTAAATAGAACATGCAGAAAATTGAGCTAGATGAGTATAACACCCCCTATATTTGTTTTGTGAAGCAGTGGACCCACATTCTGGGAGATCAGTTGAAGGAGATTAGAGAAGATGATAACACAAAAGCAAAAACTCTTTATTTACAGACTTTCCAAAATATTTATAGAGACAATGCATATAAAAGCAACACATATATTTATTAAGAATAAATCTTCCTGTTGCTTTTCATGCCTCAGTCAGCTGCTATTTCCACATTCCTCTGAGCAGTACATCATTGCTAAATGTATCCTTTAATCGTCCCATCAGAGAGCTCAGTCAAACTGAGACAAACGGCTGTCTAAGACGATTCTAGGCCATGGCCTGACCTCTTAAATAAATTAACTTTTCTGTTCAATTTCAGAATGTAGCAATGGCGAAAAGCGCAGTGTCCGTTTGTGAAGACTGCAGACTGAGGGTGGTAAAAATCCATTAATAATCATCAAAAGTCGTCTGAGAACTCCATCATCAAGCCTTCGCCGACTACAAACATTGCTTATAGTTTATTTTGTTGGTGCTGTCTTCATATTTACATGGGTAAGAGATACAAACATTAAGTGTTACCATATGCATCAGACGTTTAGCCAATGTTCTGTGGGTGTGACGTCTGAGGTTGAGACTACATTTACGTTAACTTTTAAAGCTACTGTGTATAATGTTCTTCATGGTTTTGCAAAAGTAAGAATTGATTTTGTTTTTTATGACTTTTTTATGACATTTTTTTTATTTGTTTGAATTTAGAGCCATATACATTGCTTGCTTGTCATTTTTACCCAGGTGTAATATCTCCATGTTGTTTAAGCAGGGTGGTGGTGGTCTACTGGGTAGGATACTTGCCTTCAGCGCACCACCACCATGTCCCTGAGCAAGGCCCATAACCCCACGTTGCTGCCCCCTGTAGTTAGAGAATGGAAGTCGCTTTGGATAAAAGCATCTGATAAAGGCAGTAAATGTAAGTGTTAAGTTGAAATAATGGGGGTATTGTGGCTTTATATTCTCACCTGTTATGTGTTTGAGTTCATTCAGTTTTGTTTTTATTTTTCTGTGTTTTGCATTTTCTGCAAATTGTAAAATATTTTATCAATATTAAACTAAAATAAAATCGTACCTGTTCTCTACCTGTGAACTCCATGTTAGTACACGCCAATCTTCATCTTCTACAGTAACTACGTAACATGTACATGTAAATAAATATATCACATAAAGACCAGCTGGATTACTTTTGTCATTAGAAAATAAATCCACAGAGACCATATCAGAGTCCAGCTCTGTGCGCTTACATTTTGTGGCACAAACTTACTAGTGTACCCTGTTGGGGATGGAGAGAACAAGAAATAGAAATCAGACAGCCATTACAATAATACCATTGTTTTCTTCTTTATTCAGTATCATAGGCAACAAGCAATATTTATAATAAGAGGATATTCACTTTTTCCACTTTTTACATATAAACTGAAGTATAAACCTGAGGGAGAACTAAAATGGACTGGGTCCTGAAAAGAGGTGGGAAAATGAAACCAGGACTGCCAAAAAAAAGTACACAAACTGATTTTTTTCAAACACGAGAGAGCAAGGGGAAGCAGGTATTGCTCAGGAGACTTAAACTGTTTTTCCATTTTCTTTTCTTTGATCGTCATGCTGCATGTTTGAAAAGAGCACAAACCTTTTAAATTGTCACATACAGAAAGCAAAAATGACCATATTATATATATATATATATACAGATAGATAGATAGATAGATAGACAGACAGACAGACAGACAGACAGACAGACAGATTGATAGACAGATAGATAGACAGATAGATAGATAGATACAGCAGGGATGCTGTCACAGAAGTGAAAGACTTATTTAATCATATTTGATGTTATTTTGCTATCAGCATTCAATACTGATATTAATATCAGTAAATCGGTAATGGGGATGAACAATATTTTCACAGATATACAATCTAGTTGTGGTTCTTGGTAACCTTTTCCAATTCTGTCTGTCTATCTTTTACTTATACCTGCTTACTTATATGCAGTACTCATCTACTGACTTACATTTTTACTTACATAATTTATTTACTTATTGTTTTATTTATATATTGCTTACGAACATTTTTATTTACACAGGCACTAACTTACTTCTTATTTACTGACCAGTACGTTTATATTTGTTACCTGATTTTTTATAACTCTGATAACGGTATAATAATGGTAAATTAAAAAAAAAAAAGTTTTAAAAACCCTTAATTTATTCACTACATCTCTCAAATGAGATATGCCACGTGTTACTGTTGCCAACCAAACCTGGACTCCCATAGCAAACATGGACAACATTTTTCAGATCATTGTACACTGGTTAACTATTACAAGATTTAGTTATCTAATAATGAATATGTATTTTGACAAAGTTTAATACATTTTCTTTGTTAATATTATTTGCCCACCAAATTACCACCGTGATGGCAATACTAGTACTAGTTAAATTCTAGTCAGTGTCCTTCTACTCCTTTTGTACCATACATAGAATTCTAAATGTTGGCTTTAGCACCCAAATAGAGTATAATTTGTTGAGTCATTTAGCCACACTCACAATTCTATACTGGACAAATAAGGGAAGAGAATTTCGCTACTTACACTATACATGGGATAAGTAGCCAGTTAAGATGTATCCTGGGTTCATTGCTATTTAATTCCTACAAGTTTCAAATCTCCAGAATTCAGCAGGATCTGAGTTAGAAACATGACTTTTATCACGGTGGCGGGGGCTAAGCCCCCGGGACCGAGAGCTATCTTGGAAATCATGAGCTGGCGACCAGAACTCCATGATGACGTGGTTTTTATTCATAAATGAAAACAAAGAGCACGGGGGCTCAAAACAAAGACTACAGGTTTCAGACACTCGTAAGACAGGGCAAACATAAGCTCAAAAAGACAAAGACCCGACAAGGACTGAACACACATACAAGGGTTAAATACACAGGACAAACATGACACAGGTGGGGGCTGAATTAACTTAACAGGGGACACATGGGGAACCAGACACGTGACACCAGGGCTGAGGACACAGACAGGGGACTAGGGCCAGACGGGGAAAAGGGGGACCCCTAGTGGGTCTACGGGGAAACAGCAGGGAGAACACAGCGAACCAGGGACCCAGACTTGCACAGAACCTACATGAACCAAAACCACCCACATGGAACATGACATGTACACAAACAGAAACATGAATAACAAGGCCCCAAAAACCCAGAACAGAACGGCAATGAAAAAGAACAGAAAAGCAGCAGCCCTTAACGGCCACTGACCGAACCGTGACAATATATATACTTACGGCCTTCGATGCAGTCGTAAGTAGTGTTGTAGTACTTGTAGATACCAAAACAAGGGTCAGGGCTGCCAATCAAATCAGTTTTAAACTCGCACACAGTCTGCCCATCACACCTGTTCAGGAAAAATGGACCAAAATGTATCTGCACTGAAATGAAATTACACACATTTAGTGAAATTGCTGACCACTGTAACTCATTCTGCCCTCATAGATTTTACTGCAGCTGATCGTGCAAACTGCTCATAGCTCTCCGATTCATTTAGATCAGGGGTCACCAACATTCAGTTTATCCTGTTGCTTTACTTCCTTAATCACATTTGCATTTATATAGATTTGAAAATGACAAAATCTAAAAAAAAACATTTAAAACATACATACATATACACAAAGTTTAGAAAAGTTTAGGTAAACTCTGCTCTAGTATACCAAGCTGGTACCGCCACCCCCCGTGTGGCTCAGTACCCGTGAAGTAGCTCTCAGTTTCAAAAAGGTTGGTGACCCCTGATTTAGAAGAATTAATCAGAGAGTTCATAATTAATTAATTAACTCTCAAGCACATCCTCAGCGGCTGACTGGAGGCACTAGATGGTTAGTCAAGACTGCAGATCAGATGTTCAAAGCTGTCCCTGAGAGAGTAGCCAGGGCCATAACAACCAGCCAGCAATGCTGCCCAAAAATGATTGACGTTGTCCAGGCTGGAGATAAACGCACCCCAGAGCCAAGATCAATGAGCCTCCGTGCCTCGGCAGGTGATTGGCAGCTGAAAGTTGATCTGGGCAAACAGCTGTGCTTTCCAGAGCACACTGCATTAACAACACTGCGTTCAGACGTGGTCATATTTTCCTATTCCACTAAACAGTTCCTATTCCACAAATCAGGCCTGTATGGTAGAGTGGCCAGACGGAAGCCACTGCTTAGTGAAAGGCACATGGCAGCCCGCCCAGAGTTTGCCAAAAGGCACCTGAAGGACTCTCAGACCATGAGAAACAAAATTCTCTGGTCTAATGAGACAAAGATTGAACTTTTTGGTGTGAATGCCAGGCGTCACATTTGGAGGAAACCAGGCACCACTCATGTGGGGATGTTTTTCAGGATAAAGGGAAAGATGATTGCAGCAATGTACAGAGACATCCTGGATGAAAACCTGCTCCAGAGCGCTCTTGACTTCAGACTGGAGCAACGGTCTATCTTTCAGCAGGACAACGACACACACAGCCAAGATATCAAAGGAGTGGCTTCAGGACAACTCATTTACATTACATTTATGGCATTTATCAGACGCTTTTATCCAAAGGGGGCAGTCTCTCCCTGGAGAAACTTGGGGTTAAGGGTCTTGCTCAGGAACGCAGTGGTGAAGGTAGGAACCCATGACCTCTTTGTCTGGAGGCAAGTATCCTACCCACTGAGCTACCTCCACCCCCACGTCCTTGAATAGCCCAGCCAGAGCCCAGACATGAATCCAATAGAACATCTCTTCAGAATTCTGAGGAAAAAATTAATTTAATACATTTTGGATGCGCTGTGAATACTTTCCGGAAGAACTGTATGTAATCAAAAACTCTGTACCTCGTAGCAATCTGGGGGGTTGACTGGCGACAGTTGGTGTTCTGAAGCTGAGCAGCAGGGCGACCCATATTGCATGTGATACTGTCTGTACGGCCGAATATAGCAGACCTCACTTTTATTAGTCCAGAATCTGAAAACATAGAAATATGCAGTTTGATGGTGTTCTGGTGATGCTGCCTCCTTTGCTGCCAGTGCTGCTTGCTGTTTCAGTGTTGCCAGACCAGGAGAAGATTGGACCATTAAACAGTAAGTTTCAGTATGGAGTTTGGTGAACACCTTGTCTGCTATTTTTTAGTTCAGACTCTTTCTCTGTCACTAGCATTAGTGGAAAGTTTACTTTGGTGAAGTGTACATTAGTTAAGTTTCTGATGAGGAAAGTTTCAGAGGTAGAGGACCACATTCATGCTTTAAACAGGGATAGGAGGTGAGAGTGGTAACAAATGATTCAGTCATTCAACAAATGAAATGGTTAACTTTCATTAACATTAACTTTCCTTTGCTCAACACAGATTAGTTCGTAATAAAATAACAATTTAAATAATCATTGCAAGTCATTGCAATATATATATATATATATCACAGTATCACAGAAAAGCACACCTGGATCCCTTATTATAATAATAAATAGGGAAATCATTATTACTGAAACATAACTGAAACATGCCGTTTACTACTATTTTACTTCTAGAAAAGTACAAGTATTTAAAAAAATAGTGAGCTTTTTACATGAATACAAACCTTTTTACGTAAGTGTGGTTATTGGTGTTGCTTTTACAGATTTATCAGATGCTTTTATCCAAAGCGACTTCCATTCCCTAGCTACAGGGGGCAGTCTCTCCCTGGAGCAACTTGGGGTTGAGGGTCTTGCTCAGGAACCCATTGGTGGTGTGCTGAAGGTAGGATTCGAACCCATGACCTCTTGGTCTAGAGGCAAGTATCCTACCCACTACGCCACCACCTCCCCAACAATGCCTTGAATTACCTTTTACTTATGCAGTCCATTTGTAAAGTGTGAAATGGATTGAGAATGGATAAAATTACATAACAAAAACAAAAAAATTCTTGTGATCTATAATGAAGCACTACAGATGTCATAACATAACATGGAATAGTTTTATCAAATTGACTCAGTATTTCCAAACAGATTGAATGGGAAGTAAGATATTTAAACTTACCGCAGACGAGGCGCTGGACATCACTGTAACAGGTGAACACATTTTCTGAAATAACAAATCATAACCACAGATCATTCATCATATCACAAGGACAACAATGCCTTGAATTACTGGTGTTTAAGTGCATATATGTTTGTACCTGCAAAAGTGAGGCCTGGAGCTGCAGTCAGCACTGTAAGAAAAAAGCACATTCTTTTGAATAAGTGTAAAATGGTCTAAATTTGAGTTTTGTTCTGTTTTTTGATCATTCCTGCACATTTTAGCATATTTCCTGATTCAAAGGCTGTATTTGGAACAAACACTAAAATATGCACCAGGTCCGAAGAACAAAATCATTTCGGTTCAGATTTTTTTATTGATTGAGCTGGAAAAGTTAGCATTGCAGGCATTTATCTGTCCAAAATCTACACAAAATCAACTTACAGATGAGCACAGAGAGCTTCAGGAAGAACATTGTTCTGCTGGAGGTGTCAGAGGCTTGATGCTTCAAGTTTCAAGGTTGCTACAAGTGGACTGTATTTATAGAGAAAAGTCAAGGAAGAATCTACCCAAAACCTTTATTGACAGAATACATACAATAGACAATGCAATAGAATGGGGAATTTTTCTAAAACAGTTTCATCCTTATCATCATTTGTATGTTGACACAAGGTCAACATTACAAAGAAATGTGTGAAAACAAGAAGAAAGCAAGTGTCATGGTGCAGTGCTGGAGAGGGAAGGGTAGGACGCCAAGGCTGTGAGTTCAGGCCCAATGATGGGCTGATTAGGTTTTCTCGCCAGAAATAAACAAGCCCCCCAACTCAGGCAAACCCAAAACA
Organism: Brachypetersius altus; assembly: GCA_037974465.1. Classification (NCBI taxonomy): domain Eukaryota; kingdom Metazoa; phylum Chordata; class Actinopteri; order Characiformes; family Alestidae; genus Brachypetersius; species Brachypetersius altus. The sequence continues at coordinate 40 of JBBPDB010028859.1, read as the reverse complement.
AGCCAAAACAAAGCAAAACAAGCAGAACAGTACAACCAGG
>JBBPDB010028840.1:0-11963 GCA_037974465.1 Brachypetersius altus | reverse complement strand
ATTAATCTGTGAACCTTGTAGCCCTTTGGGATCAGTGATGAAAAGGGCATTATAAATAAAATGTATTATTATTATTATTATTATTATCTGTCACTGTTTAAATAAACCTACTAGTGCTGGGCTGTTAACGGCGCGAGATTCTTATCGCGTGATAAAAAAAATATCGCCGTTAACTGCCGCCTCCCCCGGACAGAGTGAGCTGTGTCTATACTACGCAAGCTATGATGAATTTCACCTTGATATTTCAGTGACTTGCCCGGTTCACTCACGTTTTAAACCTGTTTCGGTTCCCCCCGGACAGGGTGAGCTGTGGCTATGATGAATTTCACGATGATATTTCAGTGACTTGTCCGGCTCGCGCACGTTTTTCTCTGTCTCTCTGTTGGGGGTGGGGGGGGGGCGGGGGGGGCGTCAAGATTCCAATGAGATTAACGCAGTTAAAAAAATTTATCTATGCCCACCTCTAAAACCTACCATTAAAATTATAGTGTTCTGAGACTTTTCATTTCTTTGTCATTGGACAAACTTAAAAAATCCATGCGGGGTCAAATACTTATTTCCTCCACTGTACAACTTCACTCAGTTTCAATAGATGTCACTTATAGATAGTTCTTGACTAGGGCTGAGGTGAAAAACAATTCTAAAAACAATAAATTGAAACAAACTTTAAAACCATTTTAAACCACATGGATTTCACAGCAACATATCAAGAGCAGTTTATATTTTATAAAGTCATAGTTTTACAGACCAAAACAATTAACAAATAACAATTAAAGCCATTAACAATGATGCCATCAGAACTCATGTCTGCCTGTTTCGGAGCTGCGAGCTAAACCAGAGTCTCAAACGTTTTTTAAATATCTTACGTAGCTATAGTAAGAACATAATAAAAGAGAAGTTAGAATAAAGGAAAATAGCCATAACTACAGTAAAACAAATACTTTAACAATTAAGAAGTCATTGATTACAATTATTGATGTTTTGCCTAGAATAAGAAGAATACACATTTTGCTCCTGTTTTCTCAGTGCGCTCAGCCATTGTATAGATTTGGTACATTCCAACAGCAGTCGTGATATGATTAAATTAAATCAAATTATCAGTCAAACCAGGTATTGGATAGCTGAAAATACTGGGTTTCCTCAAGGAGAGGTTTGGAAATGGTAAGCTAACACACACATTGAATCACAGTATACCGATTGTTTATTTGTATTATCTGTATGCTTGTTGTTATGAACAAATACATTCTTACTGACTAGGTAAGTAGACTAGCTTTACATATATTTTATTTTTAGATATTTGTATATTTTGTATATTGTCACCGGTGGAACAAAACCTTACCTTTTCCATTTTTTTGTCAAAATGTTATGATGATGTTGAAGTAACCTAAGAACTGATGAGTACTTTACTTTATAGACACTGTGCTTTATGCTCCTTGTCTACTCTATTAGAAAACCTCACCCTGTATTTTTACTCATGTTACATTTTATTAGTTCTATCTACCTTATATGTCCAGTTTAATTGGGTACAATTACACACTGCAGCCTGTTGCTACACAATTTATAAGCCCCCTCTACCCCAATGATCCCTGGTATGTATGAACAAAAGTATTGGGCCATCTGATCATTACACCTCCAGGGTGACACTGCATTCAAATACAAAGACTTTATTATAGAATTGGTCCCCACTTTGCAGCACTTTCCACTCTTCATGGAGAGTTTCTGTGGGAATTTGTGCCTATTCATTCTGTAGAGCATTTATGAGGTTAGGCCCCTGATGTTGGATGAGAAGGCCTGGCTCGCAATCTCCATATCAGTTTATCCCAAAGGTGTTGAATGGGGTTGAGGTCAGGGTTCTGTACAGGCAAGTCAAGTTCTTCCACACCGAACTCATCAAACCACGTCTTTGTGGACCGCTTTGTCACAGTCATGCTGGAATAGAAAAGGTTCTTCCCCAAACTGTGTCCACAAAGTTGGAAGAATGGTGTTCTCCAAAATGTCTTGGTATGTTGAAGCATTAAGATCACCCTTCACTGGAAGTAAAGGGCCTAGCCCAAACCTAGAAAAAAACATGTGTCCCAATACTTTTATTCACATATAGTGTATTATTTGTGTGGTGGACCATTCTCAGCACAGTAGTGACACTGACATGGTAGTTTGTGTGGTGCTGGTATGAGTGTTTTGGGCCCAGTAGATATTTTGGGTGTCACTGCTAGGTTCAGCATGGTTTACCACCCAAAAATATCCAAAATATGAAAACTCCCTTTGTCTGGAAAGGAAAGTGAATGTTATTTTTAAACTAAGCAATATTCAGGGCAGTGAAGCTGACAAAGCTTCTCATGTCCGGAGCAAGATATTCCAGAGTGTGTTATTGTGCCTGTCTGTTACCTTTCATTTCCAAACCTCAGGCCTACTCGTAGCACAGGCTAAAGAATGGCTGAAATAAGAGAGACCATTAAAGCCATTTTAGCTGCGTTCTTCAGAGAATCATGACAGCATAAACTGCCTGCACCATGTGTCAGCGGGATATTTTTGGCCCACCATGACTGATCCAGAAATACGCCCCAGGGAGCGTGGAGATGGTCATCACCTAATTATTGTGACGATAAGACATCCAGATGCATCAGCCCGGCCAGGGTTTGGCCAGTTCTAGAGTAAATCTCTTAAGATTCACAGACATCCTCTTTTCATTGCAGTGAATGAATAATAACGCAGTCCTTTTGCATTGTTTCCCATGCACACATCTGAATCTAAAGATTTCTGAAGGGTCCTTGGCTTAGACGTATAGTTATAGGGCAAAAACTTTGGGTAAAAAAATCTCTAAGCTTAATGAGAAACTTAGATGTACTCAGTTAAAATTAATATTTTTTGTATAAGCATGTTTCCAACCAGGCTGGTTTCAATTAGCGGCAACAATGTAGTTCAGCTTGGTAGCACTTTAAAATGGAAATCTGATACCTATGCATTATTTTGGGCACTCGTACATTATGTTTACCACAATGGAATCCATTAAAAGTTAATTGTGGTTCTTCTATGGCACTGTTACAATTTTGGCACCATTATGTTTAAGAATATAGCCTCAGGATGTGGACGTATGTGGAGTTTAAGATGTTAAACCATAGAGGTGGACATGGATTGGCTTCTGCAGGCATAGTGCTTAGCTGTGTTGGGAAAGCCTGATCCTTTTTGACTGCTTGTCCAGTTCCCAAGGGACGGAATAATGCACAATGCTTGCTTTAGAGCACACATTCTGAGGACTGAGGCTAATGGTGCTTCAAAAGAAGCCTCTTTAAAAGTTTCTCCTCATCATCCAAATCAGTGAACTATAAGCAGTCATATAACTAGAACTTTATGACCTCTATTGCAAAAATCACACCCCCATCAGACAAAAAAAAAAAAGAAAATTACTTTGAATGTTTACTCGCTGGTACAAGTTGATGAACTTAATGCCATTCTGCCCATTAGCACACTTAAATGTCCATTGTTTATTTAATTAAAGGCAGGAAAGATTAAAAAGAGTTACCATGAATAAGCACTGTGACTAAGACAGAGCCAGACATCAGGCCTGTGTGTATGTAGTGCTGATGGAGGCTAACAGGTGAGCTACGTTTTTAAGAAACTGAATCTTTCTGTTAAAATTCTGTCTGTATCTATGTAAAGAGTCCTATAAACTTTTTAAGAGGTCTGGTTGGCAGATCCCCCTGCTCCAATGTGATTATGCCCCTGTGAGCATTATGCATTCACTGGTTCTTCTCACTTTGCTCCTGTTGTAGCATTTTTGTCTATCAACAGTATCCATACAACTCCCACACCGCCTATGGTGTACTGCATTTGTCTGAATGTATCATATGAACATTTCAGAGCTTCTGAGTACTGCCATTGCAGAAGCTGCCATTAGCTGTAATGACACATTATGTGAATTAACATGATAGAATGACTATAATATTTGATCCTATCAGTTGTCTTGGCATCTGTTATGACAGTTTCCAGTAACGATAACCTAACACCGTTCTATTAATGGGCAACTCATTACTCGTATCTGACATGTCAGTGGCATGGTAATGTTAATGTTATGTGGCAGCGTACCAGCTTTTGTTTACATTGTTTGTGTTTGGGTAAATGACATGCTTACCTGTCAACATTTTTTCCATAGCTGACTTCTTAGAAACTTTGTCTTGAGATCACAATTACAGGAAGTAAAAGAAATCATCAATAACCGTTTAGAATAGAAAGCCCCTTTTCAAATCTCATGGGCCACTTTTAGCCAAACTAACCCATTCTGAAAGGTCTGATTATGTTTCCATTTGAGAAAACTTAAAAGGAAAGAGCTGGCCCAGACTGTGACAGAGGGAACACAAGTGAAGAGAGTAATGATGAATGGGTAGCAAACAGTGGTGGTTCCTTTTAAGACTATAGTTTCATTATTACATGGCACTGCAGTAGTTAACAATGCCTCTGTATTGCTTGTAACTCTGCAGCTAAGTATTTTTAGCAACCCCAAAGTGTGAAATATCTGAAATATCTCCAGTTTGTTTCAAGCTGCATTTGATTGGCAGCACAGTCCGCATGAATGTTTCTGTGAAAGCCAGTGGAAGAACAACCCATAGAATTCACTATGTAGTGCTGCTTCAAAGTTTTAAAGATGACCTTTTAGTGGAACAAAGATCAGCTATTATTAAACATCTTTGTATTACAATGTTTACAGAGTGTACAGATGCACTATATTTATAAAAGTATTTGGTCAATCCCTTTTTTTTTTTTTTTTTTGGTCAACTCCATGCTTCCACCTTTGTGGACACAGTTTGTTTTCTATTTTCTATTCCAGCATGACTGTGCCCCAGCTCCATAAAGAGATTCTTCAGTGTGGAAGAACTTGACTGGCCCGCTCAGAGTCCTGACCTCAAACCCAACATCTTTAGGATGAACTGGAATGGAGATTGCGAGCCAGGACTTCTCATCCAACATCAGTGCCTGACCTCATAAATGCTCTACAGAATGAATGGGCACAAATTCCCACAGAAACTTCAAAGTCTTGTGGAAAATCTTGCAAGAAGAGTGGAAACTGATCTGGCTGCAAGGGTGAAACCAGCTCTATATCAAAGTCTATATAATCCCTGGTGGTGCAATGGTCAGGCCTCCGAAGGCTTTTGTCCATGTATTGTATTTTTTCCTGCATGAAAGTTTGGCTTCCTCAATGCGTTTTAGTGACAAAACTTGTAAAACTTGTAAATCAATTGAAAAGTGTTGGAAACAAATGTTACATTAGTTATTTTCTTTTATTATTTAGTAGCTTAACTGGTTTTTGAATGAGCAGGGCAGAGGCTCTTAAATGTTGTCAACCTTGTTGTAGAGGAGTGTCACGGCTCGGCCAGTGGCCAGTAAGTGCCACTGTTTTGGTTTGGTTTTTGGGGCTTTTATTTTGGCATTTTGTACATGCTTGTTTCACAGTTTCAAGTGTCTTGTGTTTAGTTTCATTGATTATGTTCTGTGATTGGTTTTCTGTCTGTGTCTGTGTGTATTTAAGTTCAGTTCAGGTGGACCGTCGCTATCGGTCCATTGTCCCACTATTCTCGTTTCTAGTCATGCCTGTAGCGGCCCTTGAGCCAGGTTTGTGTTATTTCATGTCTGTAAATAAAGAAACCACGTTCATGGATGCCTGTCTGCCTGTCTGCCTGCCTGCCTGGCTGTACTTTCAGGGATAAATCACGGGAGCCGGTTAACCCGGTCCCCCGTGACAAGGAGAAGCGAAAGCAAAATGTCCATTCATGAAACTAGTGTTTGTGAATAAAAAACATTTTGTGAATAGAAAACATTTTGTTGCACGTAAATGATTAAAATGATTTTAATATGCATACCCTGTAAACCTTCACTGGATTTGTGGGGAGCTGGGAATTCGAATAAAAATGGACATTTTGTCTACAATGATGGACAGAACTGCAGAATGATAAACTTCCACCCATCCACCAAGGATGAAGCTATAAAGAGGTGGACAGATCTCAAGGCAGATAACTCAAACGATAACTTCTGAATACATTCTAAATAGAGAGTAACTGTTTGGAAGCTCAGAATGTATAATTATTATTTGAAATAATAAAGCAATTATTGAACATTGATGTATGACAAGCTTCTCAAAGACTTTGCCAGCACACCGAGGCTGTAAATGTTATAAAACATTCAGCGATTATTTTTTGACTATGTAAAATTAAGCAGAATTGAATTTTAGGATATATGAATGTGTCACAGTGCAACCACTGGCTCCTTAAAAATATGTTATATAATCAATATTAGTCTACTAATAAGATAAAGCACTCTGTGTTAGATATTCAAGCTGCAGCCAAACTTGAGTTCAATAGTACATAATGCTAACAAGCATGCATATTTGTCCCTCGATAAGTAAACATTATGATATGACCAGACACAAGACCTGCACTCAGCCCAATTAAAATGCTGGCACAAACCTTCTCTAAAAAATTCCTGTAAATGTTTTCCCTCTAAAGTAAACATTTGGAGCCACCTATAGCTGAACCTACCCGTTCTAAATGGTCTGAGCATGTTCCGCAATGACAAAACCTCAGGGGAGAAGACTATGGTCACTGAAGAGACGGATTCTGCACTATATTATTATAATAACCCATTAAAGCGGAGCAGACGAGGCTTGTTAAAGTATGAGCTCTTTTCTCCAAGGATTCTTGTTACGACCAGTGGCCCCATCCGTCTTTTCAGTCTACTGTTGTGGTCAGGTTTGGAGCCACTCTGGAGGGTGAAGAGGGAGACTAATGACTAAAACAGTGCTTATGGGGGCCGTATTTCCCGCCTCTCTCCCGCAGTTATTGTTTTGTGTGATAGATTTTGTGCTGGTCAGTTACAGCAACAGCAGTAAAGGGGAAGACTTAGGGCTCTTTTAGTCGATTTTGTGGTATTTAGAGACGCTAATGCTGAAGGCAGTCAATTACTGAATAGCACAGAGTCACTCAGAGTGGCTCCCTTGGAGACAAAGTTTGGCCTCGGCTGAAGGAACACTCCACAGTTGACAGAGTTAGTCTAGCCGCACAAATAGAGGAAAAAGATAATAAGAGATCTATCTATGTCACTGCTGGGAAGGATATTCCACGCAAGTTTCAGATTACATTCACACAGCACTGTGGTGTACCCATGCTGTGCCATGTCCAAGTCACTGCTGTGCTGAGAATGACCTGCCACCCAAAAAGTGTCTACTCACTGGTGGTCCCGTTGAGGTCTTGACCATTGATTGACATAAAGGGGCCAGTAAATTATGAAATATAATTGTGGACAACAAAATGCAAAGAGAAGTGTAGTTAATACAATGGACAATTAGTATAGCTAATGGAGTAAACCCCCAACAATCGCGGGAGGGTTACGTTCCAAGAGCACCCATGTACGGTTTTATAGTGTAAACCCTAAATATGTGTCACAGTGGCGAGGGCTAAGCTCCCGGGACCGAGAGCTAACATGGGAAGAACAGCAAGCAGGAACCCAGATCTCCATGTCGATATGTTTATTAGAACCAAAACAAAACAAAGGCACATGGGACCAAAACAGTAACAAAGGATCCAGAGACGTGAGTCAGAAACGTGGCACAAAACACAAAGCTCATAATAGACGAAAGACCGACAAAGGACAGGACCACACACAGAACTTATATACACTGACACTCACACGAAACAGGTGGGGACTGATTAACACAAAAGGAGACACATGGGGAACCAGACACGTGTCATCAGGGGAACAGAAACACACGGACAGGAAACCACAGGACCAGAACGTAAACAAACCTCACATTTCAACATAAAAGGCCCCAAACCCAGAACATGAACAGAAATAAAAAAAACAAAAAGCAGCGGCCTCTAACTGCCGCTGAACGAGCCATGACAATATGCCTGCAAATATGCAAATATACACTGAACTGCTGTCTCTCGCAATGCTAGAATGTAAAATACCGATGTTACAATATTTAGACTGTAGTGTAATTCATGCAAGCACGTTTTCTTTGGTATAAGTAGGGTAATAAAAATACAGTAATAAATTCATTTAATTGATTATTTGAATTTACACACTGCAAAAATGATTGAGACAAATTTAAGAAATTTTTAAATCTTACTACAGTAATAAAAATACAGGGTTTAAGAAGAACAAAATGAAAAACAGGGGAACACTCAGACTTGAGATAGTGTCAAGTCCTGTCAGCGGCTGCTAGAGGCCGATTTAGTTTAAGTCGAAAACTTCTATTATGAAGTGTGGTATGGTTTATGAGTCACACCTGGGTGTTGTTTAGAGATAAGTGTTTGTGTTTTGGTATTGGTGGTGGGATTTGCTTATATGTATTTAAGGGTTTCACTGTTTAGTTGTGGGTCAACCATTCTCGTCATGTGGTTTGTGTTCCAGTATCCAGTAATTAATTGTCTTCATAGAAAAAAAAAACTCTTACTTTAAATCTCTATATAGACCACAGCATTTTGAAATCATATTATTTTTCCTTCACAATGTCTCTCTTTACATAATTCCTGAAATATCAGTTCTTTAATACCAAAGTTTTCTCTAATACTGATAAACCTTATTATTGTTAGGGACCTAAATATTAGTAGGGCCACAAGGCATTTATAGCTAATGGGAAAATATGCACAAAAGTGCACCAAAAAATCATATATCGGCCTATACAGATTGTATACTGTATGTTAGAGCAGTGTGTATTTCTGTGCCTTTTATGTATTTATAGTATTTTTGTCACCTGTGCACACTGACGCAGAGAATTTATTTTCATTCTCGAGATCCCCTCAGGGGTCTTTTGTCAGGCTGCTGAAATAGTCCATATTACAATACTGTACAAAAGCTCATTAATGAGCCCCTTGAATCTCACACGTTGTCTTCATGTAGAGACTTGGCTGTTTTTTTGCCTGTGTGTTCTCTTGCTCTCATTCTTTCTTTCCCTTTCCTTGGGTATAAAAAACATGTCCACTCTGTCAGTCTCGATTTGCTAAAAAGTGACACGTTCTGTCATTGTCCTGACCTCCTCACGTCAGTTTGGGTTTGTGTGTTTCCAGCCGTGGCTTTTACTTACAAAAGGCTAAACTGCTCGCCGAAATGTGTGTGGCGGTTAATGGAATGTGCCCATTTAACATTTTTGTTTAGACTGTCTGAATGCTGCAGTTCCCAGAGGTGCCACTGAAAAGCATATAAGCAGTGGCCCCTTAAGGCCAGGGTACACTGACCGAAAAAATATGAACAAATGAACACAAAGCTATGCCACATAGAATGTCTCGCAATGAGAGTGCCCATAGACACTCCAGTTCATTTTTATACTCATATAAATTTAATTAAAATACATAATTCATTCATGTCTGTGGCATGCTGGCATCCCGCCCAGGATGAGACCCTGCCTTGCACCCGTTGGCCCCGGGTTAGGCTCTAATTAATGGATTGTATTCTGTATCAACTGTCTATCTCTTTACACAGGCCAGCAGCGTTAACTAAGGTAATTCCAATTGGCTGGCTTCTCAGAATAAACTGTGAGCTCCATGTTGGAAAACATGGATGTAAAGGGAGACATTTGGCTGACACTCTTATTCAGAGTGATATACAATTAGTTACAGTGCCAGTCTCCCTGGAGCAACTGAGGATTAAGTTTCTTGCTCAAGGACACAATGGTAGAAAGTCTGAGTTTGACACGTGTTTTAACGACAAGGCTACTACCATCCATGTGGTTTCTGAATTTCCTATCATAAAGCACTGACAAAAGGCTGGGTACTTTTATTAACAATAAAACAAACAAACCAAATAAAAAATCACGAAAGGAGGACAAAACATCCGTAGCTGTCTTTCAATGAACACAGCTATGAAATAAAGACATTCACTTTCTAAGCTTATGCTACCTAGTTAATGCAATGTAGGGGTTTCAGTGAACAAATATTAGTTCATGACTCAGAAAAAAACTGCGGTAGACTGAAACCGGAACTGCTGATCCGCATTAAAGAGGGGGTTTACTGTATATTGTTTATGTCTTGTCACTGTGTGTCTTGGCACTAATTTCCTCTGGGATCAGTAAACTAACAGTTTACACGAATTAGCATTGTGCAAACATCACACATTTGTCTATAAAAACACCAAGCTGATTAGTAATCTCAGAAAGATCCCTTTATTTGGTTTCTGACATACTGTTATCTATAAAAATATAATAAAGTGTTAACTATAAAAGTATATTATATCTTCAAAACATTTGTATCTTTGTCTAGACTATTCTGTTGAAGTTATATCGTGTCACAAACCACATTAGCAAGTCTATACTGAACAATTGAACACAGTTTGAGGCAAGTGAGTGATGATTTGGGCATGCTACTCAGAGAATATTAGCTTCCCTAACTTTAGCCTACATTAGCTTCATTGCTCCAGTGCAAAAATAACAATAGCATTATAGACTATATTAGCAGTACAGCTGTGCAGCAAACCCCAGAAGTCAAACCCATGTTGGCTGCATTTACAGTAAAACTGTCAGTGGTTATTTTCTTGAAGAACTATTGCGTACATTACATTACATGTCTAAAGTCTGTCGCTCCATAGTAAGACACTATCAATACAGTCCAGTTAATTTCAAATTAGTTTTATTGACATGAACTGTGATCCACAAGTAAAACATAGTTAATTTTGGAAAACATTTCATGTGTGTGTGTGTGTGTGTGTGTGTGTGTGTGTGTGTGTGACAGTCATGTACATGCTTAGCTAATAATTGTGGGAAACTGTGGGATTTCTCATAAACAGAATGCCTTTTCATAATTTTTTTGGGCTTCTAGTGTTTTCTTATGTCACCCTTTACTTATGTTCAGTAATCTAATTTATTATTTTATTAATGTCAACCCTTACGAAAATTAACCATGGTTTACTATGATTAAATAACCATGGTTTTCATGTTTTTTTGGGTAACTATGTAAACTATGGTAGAACCATGTAGTGCTATGGATAAACCATAGTAAAACTATGGGTAGTACCAATGTACCATGGGGTACTATAGTAAAACTATGGTTACTGCATAAAAACCATAGGAAACCATAGTGAATTTCCGTAAGGGAATCCTCACATCTAATCAACAACGAAATACCCACAACAAGCTAAATCAACTCCCAATACTTTTGTCCGTATAGTGTATGTAGATTTATTGTTAGGATGGCAAATGTGTATTTGGCATCTGTCGTGATTTGTCTTCCTTTGATTATTCAGTTTTGTATGTAAGAAAAGGTTTCAAACAAGACTGTGTGCCATTCTGTAGGAGCTGAATGAAGAACAGGTTACACAGTTGTGATGCCACCCACTAACGTTTTAAAGGACTTTTGTTTTAAATAAGTCTTCCTGTTTTGCGTTGATTAGCTTGTTGTGGGTATTTCGTTGTTGATTAGATGTGAGGAGTGTCCTTTAGAAGCATTGGTGTGTGTCATCAACATATTCAGTTTACTTTTAAGTTTTTCTCACTGGTTTCCTCTGCTCTGTGTGTGTTGCCAATAAGCTGTGTGTGCAAGAGCTGTTTCTTTATCAGCAGTAGGATCTACTTCATCACTTTATCACAATTGCTCCATGCAAAATACCATAAAAGTGTTACTTTGTTATAGCTTATGAGTTGTTGTTTTTTGAACTGGTTACCATGACAACACTCACTGTGATGCTGTAGACACTGCAGTTTGTTGGAGCGTTCATCATTCCAAGGCTTTTAACTCCTGTCTTAGTCTCCTGTCTGCATGACATTGTATGGCTGAGGATGTGTGTGGGTGTGTGTGTGTGTGTGTGTGTGTGTGTGAGAGAGAGAGAGAGAGAGAGTGTAGGGTGTGGGGTGGGGGGTGGTAAGGGTCCACTGCAGGCAGCCTATCACAGCCACTCACATGGGAGTAAATCTCTCTCTCTCTCTCTCTCTCTCTCTCTCTCTCTCTCTCTCTCTCTCTCTCTCTCTCTTTCTCTCTCTCTCTTTT
>JBBPDB010028772.1:0-11967 GCA_037974465.1 Brachypetersius altus | reverse complement strand
AGAGCCGCCAACCTTGATAGAAAAAAAAACGCCTTTTGTGGGTGACTTGTTGTTTTGCTTGAGACTTGAGACTGTGTGTGTGTGTGTGTGTGTGTGTGTGTGTGTGTGTGTGTGTGCAGGCATGTGTGAAAGTGGCAAAACAGCAACAGGAAAACAGGTAAAATCCCCTTCACTATTGAAGAAGGTTCCTCAGAGGTAATGGTTACATTCTTATATTGATATATAAAATGCAATAATATATATTATATGTTAAAATTAATATACGTCCAGTGCACGGATACATGTTTCAAAACATTTAATGTCTTTTGAAGTTGTGTATTCTAAAGAATAAACAAAGAAAATTGATAGTGGACATAAGTATTCAGACACTATACTGAAAGGTAGGGGGCAATGTAATGTTACAACACTCCAGTGGAAAAAACTGCAGGGCCATATCAAAGGCCTGAAACATCCTTGGTTTGTTAATGTGTAATGTATATTTTATATTGTGTAATGTATATTTTATCATCCAGACCATCCATCACGCAATGCTCCAAATATAAACTCTGCAACAAAAAACAAGTACTTAAAGTAACAGATCAGCTTATTTGGAGCAACACGTTCAAAACACGTTTGAAAACATATTTATGCTAACATTTAATTAAACGTTTATTCTAATGAATACATATTTGTCAAAATGTTTTCTAAATGTATTTAGAAAGCCTTTGTTCTGTCTATGTACGTTAATGCCAGTTGTCATAATGTAGAGGTCACGCAGCATCCTAACAGTAAAATGCTACCAAATATTTTTCTTTTTTTACATTTAAATGGTTGCTCTCTATGATGAATAACCTGTTGTTAAATATTTAAAAGGGTATAGTATTGTAACTATATACTAAACTATTGTAAAAGTGTATTGTAACAACATTTTATTTGTTCAAAAACACAAATTAAGACACATTATTCAGTTCAACTGGCTTATTTAAATAAAACAATTCGTACCATATATACAAATTTAAGGCATTCATCAGATACTCTTATGCAGAACAACTTACACTTTAATCATATTTCAGATTTCGATTCATATATATTTTGGAGTCTTGCCCAAGGACGCTTTTTGGTGGTTTTGAACCCTAGACCACTGTGTGGAGGGCCAGTACTATCCTCTATGCTACACCAACCACAAATATTTTACAAATATAATACAATAAACAAATATTTCACGCAAGAAGGAATTCCACAATCAATTTAAACAGTTTATCTTTTTGGTTGCCAAAAGACCCTCAACAGGTAACCAGTCAATTAGGACCATATAATAAGCAATATACAGTAAAGGCACTTTTCAATGGCGTGAATGACAAAACACAGATAACATATGACACGAATGAATAAATATCCAGCATCTATACATTTACAACAAAGCATAATGTAATATATCAAGTTTATATGCACTGCCTGTTAAATCAACCACATAAAACAGTCCATGCGTGTCACAAAACATCCAATTTCATGAAGGTTTCAGAGAAATTCCTGGGTTCAAGTTCACGAAGCACCATCAGAACACTTTGTCATGTCCACAGGATCACAGTTATTTGTGGAAGAATGCAAGACAGTTCCGACTGTAGCACTTTTTATGGAGGAGGAGGGTGTGGAGTGGAGGAAACTCTCTCCGGAAGATCATCCTACTGTTAAACCTGAAAATGTCTGGGAGCAAATGTTCCAAAGGCCAATTTTGTACATTAGCATGTAGGCCTAATGTAGTTTAAACTTCATTTAACTCTTAGTTGCCTCAGTCTCAGCATAGAACTAAAGAAACAAAACCAAACGTTTCTTGGCTGATCAACTACTTTGAGACCTTGCATGACTGTCTCTAGCAGGCTAGGCTAGGCATCATCAGTCGACGTGTTGCTACTTTTCACTTCCTTTTCCTCCGAAGGGTTGTGCAACACAGCTGTGAACACCCTTTTGATACGGATGAAACGTGAACTGTCAATGTGGCTCAGTTCTTCTGCTTATACGCAGTCTGCAGAGTCCCTCACTCCAAAAAACCACTCTGTCCACGGTGCTGTAATCAGTCCTGCTGTTGTTGCTTGATGACTTTCTTCTTTCGGACTGAGACCAGGTCATAAAATGGATCCTTGGTGATGCTTGCCCTGTGGACGAAAAAAAAGATTTCAGTAATTCGCAAACGGATATATTTGAATTTTGTTTTAACAAATAAACCAAATCATTGTAATTTTTTAAATTAAGTCTATAAGATAATTAGGACTGTCCCTAGTACATTAGTCACTAATCGCTTGCAGAATTCTTGGTTTCATTTATTTAGTTTATTTGATTTACATATTTATGTTTTGTGAGGTAAATTTTAGCTGGAATTGCTGATTTTTCTGCAAATAGAACTTAGTAAGTAAAGATTAAGGACAAGTAAGGATACGACCTGGCAGGTCAATGTGACGTCCACAGAGCGGCCGCTAGAGACCGCAACGAGGGTTTTAGTTCGGGGACTCTTATTTTGAAGTCAGTGTATGTTTGTGTCTACGGTCTCTGTGTCAGGTGTTATCATTTAAGTGATCGTGCATTATGATTGGTTCATGTTCGAGTGGGTTTTGTATTTAAGTTCTATGAATTGGTGTTTCAAGTGCTGGTCAACCCTCACGTATACCCTGTGTGTTTCCTGCACGTGGTCGCCTCCTATTGTGTCTGCTGGTAGTTGTACTTCTGTTAGCCCCTTGTGGCTTTTTGTTTGTTGTGTAGAGTCTGTGTCTTTTGTAGATAAATTCCATCTATGGAACCTACACGCTTGCGCCTCACCTCACTCCCCGAGCACCCGACGTGACAGCCAAAAACTTTTCATCATGAAACTTGGTTTTATTTAAAATGTCCACTTGCATCAGTTGTGCTACACACTGGAGGCCATTTGCATTAAATATCTACCTTTACCTTAAGAGAGTTGCACAAAATTTCCTCATGGGAATGTTTAAGAGGTTTAAACCCTTGTGCAAACAAGCGGCCTGAGTGGGTTCATTCTTGGTCATTTGTTTCACTTGAAGTATAAATGTAACACAAACCAAAGATCTTTAAAGCAGCGGTCCCAAACCTTTATTTTATAAATAAATATAAATATACGTATACGCATCAATGATATGCATAAAAACGGGGATATTTAAAAAATATAATAATGAGGTATCTTATAATAATAAATATAAATAAATATACTAATAAACGTAAATCCTGTGTGTACTCGCAGCTTTATTAACAGCATTTTCATAACAACGAGCGACAACAGAACACGGGTAACATCCACAGGGTTTTTTTTCTGTGCAGCCAGCGGACCGGAACCACATGACCCACGGCCCAGTAACGGTCCGCGACCCAGGGGTTGGGGACCACTGCTTTAAAAGACTAACTAAACTATCATCTCCTCCCTGAAGACCTTCTTTGGAACACATCTCTGATGCTGTTTTAACATTTAACAAGAACCGCACAGTTCAGGAAATTAAGTGCCGATTATCACAGTTATGATCATAAAATCCTAAAATCAGTAGCAACTTTTTAGTTTGAATATTAAACATGTCAACAAACCAAGACTTAAATGCAACAATGCATCCTGAAATGCATGTGTAAACAGACCCTCAGATCCTAAATTGTGTTACTTTTTTAAATAGCAGTTTTCCAATTTAGGTTTTGATTTCACGGATTGTTTATAGGTTTGCAGTTTCTACTTACATGTTATGCAAACATCTAAATGCTTTGCATTTGAAGCTAAATTCTAAATTACAAAGTAGTGTGGTGGTGTTTGACCAACTAGGGAGGGATTTAATGTGTTACTAATCTTTGTGGGTAACTGAGCATCCACAGTGTGCTCTAACCCCCATCTAAATGTTACTGGATCCAAATCTAAACTAGTCTACACCTGGAAAATTGCATATTACATGTCCTGGATGTACACAAATGGCCAGTTAGAGACAGAAATGCTCTCTAATTAAGCCAAATTAATAATATGGGTGTCATTTTCACAAACTTTTTTAAAAAAGTCATTCTTTATGAGTGGCACAAGATGGTAATGATGAACCGTCAATTAGCCTCCTGCTCAGGAAATAATGATATTTTTGAAAGAGGAAGCTACGAGGGGAAGTTCAGGCTCTTTTAGTGAGAACAGAGCTGCACACATACCGTCTGTCGCACACTGAGCTAACCAAAGGATTAATGATGTTTATTTTTTAATACATAAGTACCATAGGACCATAGGAATCAGACATATACAGTCATATTCAAATTCAGGCTCGAATTAAAGTGGTAACAAGTTCATGTACCTCTAGAGAAGCCAGCTTTGTTCATTTTATTGCACACTTACTGTTTATTGGCTAAACTAAACCTATTATTTGATCATTAAAACATCAAATCTATTATAGCACCATATACAGGTTGTTAGAAAAGTTTAAAAATACATTTTAATAAGTTTTTTTTCTTTGTTTTTCTTAATTCATCACTAACATGAAGAGATAAAGGTCATATGAAACCTAGCATTTGCATTTTGTATTTAAAGAAATTAGACTATGACTGTAGTGTCTGTAGTTCTGTAACCCGGGTAAACAAGGCTATGACCTAATTCACTTTCAGACCTGATAGCCTCTATCCAGTCATCTCTCTCCTCGGCTGTCGACGCGCAGATCATGTAGCTCTGGTGTTTTCCTTCCACCACTCTGCCGTCTGTCTCTGTCTTACATGCTTTTATCTTTTGTCCTTTACTGTTTGGGTTGTACAGCTCCAGACAGTACTATACACACACACACACACACACACACACACACAGAAACATACATGTACACACACAAATAAAGGTTAATGCGGTTCCATAATCAGTGGCATCGGAATAAACTTCCTTTTCATTGCAAAACAATATAGACGTAGAATAGGTGTGATACACAAGAATGAGTGTGAAAACTGAAATCAGTGTTTGCGGATGTGTTGCCAAGGTTTCTGACAAAACATTCTGGTGTAATTACAGGAGTCCCACTTATAGCTTAGTCATACCAGAACGATTGTTCACTTCAGTCTAAGAAAGGCCATTTTGAATAAGGAACAATTTCATCCAGACACACATAATCATGTTACGTAGGAACTGAAATTTGGGAGAAACAAATACACAAATACACTTCCTTCCCGTACAACTCCCTGCTAGCTAATGTACTCTCTACTGGCTACTGTGGCTGCATGATCAGGGGGGGATCCCAACAGGCTTGTGATGCTGATACTATTTATTACTATTGACTACAAGATATTACTCCATATGCAGGGAAAGTAAGAGGTTTTAGTTTTTGATTGATTGCCAATGTGTCCATTAGTAAAACAAAGGGTGTAATAGTACGGATGCCCTGACATTTCAGCATCAAAAATGTCTCAAAATGGTGTAAAAATACAACGATTGAAAAAAGCCTGCAACAAATGTTCTAATTCTAAGATTTTATCAATTGTAATGGTAATGCAAACAAAAAAGAGTGATAAAAGCAGTGCATGTCTCCTTCTCATCCCTACACTGATCGGTGTAAATGAGTTGAAATACAGCGATGTGTTTCAACAGTGAAAATATCAGCCACGTGAAACTGTTGAAGGGACATAGACGAGTAATATGTAATCAGTGTACTAATAAAGAGAACAAAACCCAGTGTACTCTCCACTGCAAGCTTGAGTTAAAAAGTGCAGTTTAAAGATGCTGAAATTGGGGTGTTCAATTTAAATTAGCCGACAGGACTCGGGCTTCAAATTTAGCAGTACTAGTTGCCAATACAGACCGAGATGTGCTCAGTTTAATGCATTGCACTTAAAGAAAATGTAAAGGTAAATAAATATTCAGAATCAGAAAAGATTATTGCTTAAAAAAATGTTAGCATTAACGGTTAGCATTAACACTGTGCAAAGACTTACACAAAAGAAATGTTGAAAAAACTCTCTCTACCCACATGTTTATACAGGGCACAGCTTACTAATACTAAATAACCTGAGAGACACATAGCAGTCATTCTACATGCTGCAGCAGGTTTCTTCTTCTTTTATTGACGGTGAACAACTTTTAATTGTGTTTCCACCACCACTGGTTCTTTTTTGAGAACCAAACTGTATTATGCTGATCCGCGCAAAATCGAGGGGTTACTGAATTCTGGATTAGTTTAACTGTAAGGCTTTGCCCTGAATCAGAGTTAGAGTCAGGGATAAACAGATAACCCTCTCTGGAGATGCACTCGGGAGTTTCACACAAGCCCTTAATCAGAAGATCAGGATCACCTGAATTCTAGGCCCAGGAGTATATACACACCAAAGAGACACTTCATCTGTGCAAAGTACTCAAGCCCTTGCCAGTTACTGAGCATTTCTCATTCATTTCTTCTCTGCAATTGCATTTTCTATGACCTTGTTCTGAATTTTGGATTTCTCTTTTGCCTTGTGATTGGATTTTGGACTCTTTGCTATGTTTTGGATATCGTTTCTTGCCTGCTTCTTGCCATCTATTCCTTGTACTCTGCAATTGGGTTCATATCTGTGAATGCTACTAAAAATACATTTTTATACATTTTATTACCTTAATATTTAAAGTTCAAGACTTTAGATGAGTTTCAAGGCTCCACAGGGAGCTACATTAGCGACTGTCCTGCATTATTTTTACTCAAATACAGTGGTACCTTGACTTACGAGTGTCCCAACTTACGAGTTTTTCGAGATACGAGCCATCTCTCTGCCAATTTTTTGTTTTCATTTCAGCTAAAATTCGGGTTATGAGCTTTTGTGCTTGCAGTTATTTTGCAAAAGTTTGTTTATCCATCCATGTGTCCAAAGAAATCAGGTGAACCATTTTAAAGCCAGTTGGGGCTGGTTTGAGAATTTTAAAAATAGGTCCAGCAAATACTGTACACTATACTTAATAAAAACAGTTTATTGCATAACATTCTATTTTATTGTGTTTTTATTCAATATTTGTCATTTCTAAGCACATATGTCTTATAAAAACAAAAAATGCGTCCGTATGGGACGGATTAATGGCATTTCAGTTCATTTCAATAGGGAAAACTGATTTCACCTACCAGTAATCTGAATTATGAGCTCCGTCACAGAACGAATTAACCTCGTAAGTCAAGAAACCACTGTAGTTTTTATTGAATGACATGAACACCCTGACTTTCAAAACACACAGACAAACTTATCTGGAGCTGTGATTGGCCTGGATGCTTACAAAAAACGCGGTGAATGATTAGAGGGCTCATTTGCATAATCCTGCCTTCTGCTATAAAAGTATTGCAAAGGCCAATAACATGATGTGCGTTTCTGGTCTCGGAGCTTACCGGCTTGCGTGAGCAGTTCACTTCCCTCACGCACAGGTTCTCCAGAGGAATGATCCCTCTGGGTTCTTTGTCCTGAAAGCAAATATTGATTGTTTATTTGCTCTAGTAAGCAGCACACCTTATATACCACATGCAGCAAACACGAAGAGTTCATTCTAAAGCTTACCGTGGTGAATTCGAAGTAATACAGACAGTTATCAGTTAGAATAAACCACCTCCTCTTCCAGGTTTTCACTCTTCCTCCTGCCAGCCAAGAGCAATCATTCATCACCACATGTAAACCACAATACACGAAACAGCCACTAAACCATTCATAACAAATACGACACTCTTAAATAGGTCAAATTAACCCTTTTGTCTTCTTAAAAACTGGTACATATTTGTGTCAATGTAGGATATTTTTGTTTGGAAGAGTATTCTGAGTATTCTATAGTTAGTAATGAGTCTTTTTTTAACTAAGTTTTGGAATTTAAAAGCTAAAAAATAAAAATATTAATATTAAAGTTTATACATAATGAAATGTTAGTTTTATGATATTAAGTGATTGAACTTTGTTCTAGTGGTGTTTTTCAGTGGGAGTTTTTGTCCAGACTTAAACTTCCTCACACACTGACATCTGGAGGGTTCTGAAATGATGTGCATTACCCAGTTTGAGAAGCCAGCCCTCCCTGTCAGGGTTGAAGAAAGTGTGCGTGAGGTCGTTCCCATCGTCCTCCGGAATTTTGAATGGCTCATTGCGTATGCTCTCATATAGTTTCTGCCGGTTTAGAGTAAAGAGGAACACATGAGTGCCAAGAGAAACTCACTGACTCTGAGATTCTGGTTCAATGCTCTGAATTACCTGAAGAAGCACAAATGGAAACTAAAAGGCCCACTCTGCAATTTTCGCATCCTCTTCACAACGTGTTGCCGATGGCAAAACAGTTTAACCTTCGTAAGTCTAGAGTCGCCTTCAATACACATTCAGTTTACTTTTAAATGTAATGATAGTCTATCACACAAATACATAACTACCAACTTCTACATTCAACTAAGCTTGCAAACTTTTATCCATTAGATAGCTGCTCAACCTCAAGTTAAGAGAATGTTTTAAATCAGCTGCTATAGTGACGATGTCCTTGTAAACAGACTGATGGAAAGAGTTTCAGAATTTACGAATGTTTTTTTCTTCTACTTTTCACAAGGTTCAGTGCCAGCAATAGTTATATTTTACTGCGTGCCTTACAGTGACTTTCAGTTAAGATTTGAAACTTAAAGCCTGTCTCTAAATATTATTGCTAAAGCATGTCCTTTGCATAAACCGCTTGCAAGCTAGTACGTCTGAAAATCTATCAAAATTACCAATGTGGGTCACCCTCACTTTCGCTTCCTTTATCAGAGAAAGACACGTGATCTCTGAGGGCTGATTGCACTGCTGTTTCCTCTCACCGTGAGCAATTCGTTGGGCAGATCTTCTCCGTTGTTAATGCCTTTGTTCATGCTGATGAAGCGCTCCAGCGTTGTCTTGTCCTTCACGTTGGGGTTGTGCAGGCTGGTGTTCAGCATGATGATGGCAAACGAGAGGATGTAGCAGGTGTCTGAAAAGAGACCATGAACATAATGTGTAAGTCAATCTGCACAGCCCACACTACAAAATACTTAAAATGTGCTTAAAAAAACTAAAATAAAATAAAACGTGCTTAACCCGGCTTAAATTTACCCCTGAAAATACATCAAACCCCTTCATTTGGCCATTCATTTAAATTAATCTTAAAATTAGATTCAAGCCATAAGTGTGAAACCCCTTGATTTTAAACTTAAGGTGTTAATTATATATTTATTTATTTATTTTATTTTAATTTTTTTTTAAGCGGCATTTTTTAAAAAGTCAGATCTGCTGGTGTTTTAGTGAGTCATTGGTTTACAGATCAGACAAAAAAAAAATCAGAAGAAAGGAGAAGAACGATTCATTCAAGTATTCTGAATCAGCAGAGACTGACTAACCACACCAAAAACATGGATTACCATAAGACACTCTTAGTAGGCCACCACAAGTATGTCAAGTCCCAGGCTAGTTCTGGGCTAGTTCACTCTATTCCTTGATCCTTTAGTGTGTGTCAAAACGATATAGAAACTCCTGGGTAATTTACACAGTTTCTCCCTCGGGCGAACAGTCAGCCAATCAAATTATTTAAAGTAAAAGTATTTTCAAAACTTCAAATGAGGTTTCGGACACTGTATTGCATACAGTTGTCTTCAGTAAAACATAATGTGATCAAAGTAAAAAATGAACATTTTAAAACCTGCAGAAGTGTATAGTCTACAGTATATGGACAAAAGTATTCATTCAATTCAATTTTATATATATATATATATATATGTATATATATATTAGAGGTGGGCATAGATAAATTTTTTAAGTTTAAACGTGCGCGAACCAGACTAGTCACTGAAATATCAAGGTGAAATTCATAGCTTGCATAGTATCGGTATATATATTTAGTATATATATATTTATTTATATTTATTTTTTTAATATAGCAGTTTTTACAACCAAGTTGTCACAAAGCATCTTTACAGACTCCAGGTCCAAGCCAGAGGTGGTGTTGTAATATGCTCTGGCCCCATCCCAATACAGCATGATCAGTATGCCTGATCATTCCACCAACAAGGACTTTAATGACACTGCATTCAAATCCGTCCCTCTTTGCAGCTATAAACAGCTTCCGCTCTTCTTGGAAGACTTTCCACAAGATTTCGGAATTTATGGGAATTTGTTTCTATTCATTCTGTAGCGTTTATGAGGTCAGACACTGCTGTTGGACGAGAAGGTCTGGATCACAGTCTCCGTTCCAGTTCATCTCAAAGGTGCTGGATGGGGTTGAGGTCAGGACTCTGTGTGGCCAATCAAGTTCCTCCACACTGAACTCCTCCAGCATGTATTTATGGAGCTGCTCTGTGCTCTGGGACACAGTTCTGCTGGAATAGAGAAGGGTCTTCCCCAAACTGGGTCCACAGAGTTGGAAGCATGGCGGTGTCCAGAGTGTCTTGGTCTGCTGGAGCATTAAGACAGGAAGAAAGAGGCCCAAACCCTGAAAAACAGGTGTGTCCCAATACTTTTGTCCATATAGTGTAGCTAGATTAACCTTTCAGCAGTTTGTGCTACAGTAGCTCGTCTGAGAGATCGCACCAGATCGGTTTGGCTTTGTTCTCCATGTGCATCAGTCAATCTTGGGCTTCCATGACCTTGGGCCTCTTTTGGTAGGTAGTAACCCCCCATAGGACCTTCCAGTCGGGATCCTTATGCCTTCTCATTTTTAATGCTTCCAACACATGAACTTCAAAAACTGACTTTACTTTCTGCCTCACGGATCCCACCCCTAGACAGGTGCTGCTGCGATGAGATGATCAGTGTTATTTACCTGTCCGTGTTCTTAATGCTGTGACTGATCAGTGGAAAAATGTCATTAATTTCTGTTTTTTTTATGTAAAACACTACATTTGTAGAGTTACTTACCAAGTCAGATTGCTTTACAGTGGTACAGTGCTAGTAAAAAGTGCCCTTTTTGTTTTCTATTCCCAGAAACACGAGTCTCTTCTCAGTTTTTTACACAAAGTGCTATTAAAAGTCTAGAGAGTTTGTTTACTTGGAGTTTTCTCTTACTCTTTCAGCTCTCTGCATGCGCCCCAACACATTTAGACCAGAGCATTATCTTAAAACTCTTATTCACTAGGCAGTGTGTTCATTACCATTTCATTCTGTGTGGTTTAACGAAACAGAACTTTTAGATAGAAGCTTGTAAAGCAGCTGTATATGGATTTAAAAACACCCATCAAAAGTGAGACGTTCCTGTTATTATGTGCCGAGGCTATATCTCAAACCATGTGTTACTTTGTGACGAGAGTACCAAGTCAAACAGTCAGGGGAATCTGCAGAAGAGAGACTGAGAGCGACAGGTTTCTGTTGCAGCAGAGAAGGAAAACATATGATCGACTGTCTGCAAACTGCAAAGGGCGGATTAAATACGGCGTGCTCTTGCATGATGGCCTGAAACACTATTTCGTAGACAGTAAGGCTTTGTTTACACTGCAGGTCTTGATGCTCAATTCGGATTTGTTGCCTATATCCTTTTTTTTTTTTTTTTAACTTCTGTTTACACACGTTTTTAATTGGGACCCAGATCCGATTCGCTTGTTTACACTCGCTATAGCAAAGGGGAACCACACAGTAGCCAAGATGGACGACCGCGAAATATGCTTAAGGCTAGCTCTGCAACATTCGCCAAATAGCACCATGATTTTGAGGCGGAGAAGAAGGAAAAGGGCGATTATTGCAGCCTGCGCATCTGCTTCAGTCATCATGGCCTCGACCACGTTTGTCCGCATTCCTCTCTTACAACGACGCAACATTTCGCCGGCCGTCCCTCTGCAGATGCGCCTCGGGGGCGCCCTCTGGTGGCGCATCTGTTGGGGATCAGCAGCGCATCAGTGCGCCTGATAGTCAGCGACTGAATGTCAATGACGTACAGAACGCAATGCTTAAGAAAATCCGATCTGCCTGTTTACACCACAGTCGCATCGACACACATCTGACTTATATCTGATTTATTTCCACATATGAACGAGGCCTGAAACCGATCTCAGAATATCCGAACGCATGCGTTTTTTTCCTGTT
>JBBPDB010028735.1:0-11967 GCA_037974465.1 Brachypetersius altus | reverse complement strand
ATATATAAATGCAAATAGATATCTTTTAGACATTGTTTTTTAAATTATCTTTGTTTTTTTTAAAGATGCATTGGCAAATTATGAAAAATTGAATGGCGAACGTCCAATTGGAATTTTTGCTACCTACCCTGGTGAGCATCTTAGTATCGTCAATGGATTTTTTGATCAGGTAAGTAACAGCCTCTTCCAGAATCAATTAATAACATTATATGTGTTAAAAATATGTGTTAATGTCTGAGGGTGCACAGGTTCGGTTTGTGCGATTAAATGAGGTTTACAGTTTAACCCACTCTTCATATCTGAGATCGTCTTTGACTGTAGAATTGCTGGTCCAATATATGGGTTTAGATCTGAAGATTCAGTCTAGCTCAGATAACTTTGTGAAGGGCAGTTGTCATAATACGTCTCCATCTGGTTCAACAGCTGGTCAAATTATGTAAAACTGCAACATTCTCTTAAAAAACATCGTTAAAAAAGAACAAAGAAACCTACACACTAATAAACAATAAAGACATAGTTTTAAGTATTTTGTAAAGTTAGAATAGGGATACGCCAGTTAGTAGAAGACTGTTGAAAGTGGATCTAGAGTGGGAATGAGTGGAATGTTTACAGCCTGCTCTCTTGTTGTGTGCCAGACACATAAACCACGAACTGCCAAGTTCAAACCTGCCAATTAGTCTGGCTCTGCTCTGGCTGCCACACTGAATCCATGTCTTATGGCCTGGTGCACAGCACATCTGCATTTCTACCTGTCTTGAACCCTTCAGTGTGTCCCATTCACACCATGTAACCCTTACATGGGTCAAAACAAAGTTCCAATAGCAAGTTTGTTCCACATGTCATTGTTGTCCTTGCATCTCCAAAGAAGGAAAAAAGTAAGAATTCAAAATATCACTGTCTGTGGACGCCTATTTCTATGGTCTGTTCAAAGATCAGTAAAATACAGATACAAAGTTGTGTAGATAATATGTATTTATAGTGTTAGATTCTTGCTGTTACTTCTGTTCCTCTGTTTAGTCATGGAGTCTTGAGGTTTGAACTAGGTGGGTGTTGTAAAGTGGAAGTTTAGAGTTTGTTCATCAGTTGCGGTTTTCTCTGGGGACTGGGGTGAAACGTTTCTGGGGTTTGTGTTTAGTTCTCTGAAGTCAAGCTTATATCTTGCTGTTTTTCTGCCTGATCTTTCAAAGCTCATCGGCACGGCTGCACTGATCATCTGCATCCTGGCCATAGTGGACCCATTCAACAACCCCATCCCTCAAGGACTTGAAGCTTTTACTGTGGGATTCACAGTGCTCGTCATTGGTTTAGCCATGGGCTTCAATTCTGGCTATGCTGTAAACCCAGCCAGAGACCTGGGACCTCGTCTTTTCACCGCAATTGCAGGCTGGGGCTCCCAAGTGTTCACGTGAGTCAATCCATCACTCTCCGGTTTACAAAACATGGACACTGGGAAATTAATAATAGCTGCCATGAAGAACTACACCTAAAGTTCCTCTTTTTTCTAGTCCTTGACCTTATCTCCTACCTCAGAGCCTCTTATGCTAAAGGTGTGGTCCAAAATGTAAAGAACCGTCAACTAGCCGAGTTTAGCAATGCTTCTCCTATTGTTAAACAGGCTGTTTGGCCCGACAGGTCAAAATCTTGTGCTCCACAGCTTAGATGATAAGTGGGATCTAAATGGCAGGCTAACATTTTGGAAGCAACATTCAGTTCTTGTGTGATATGCTCTCATTCTGGGCCAAAACAAAACCATCTATTTTCAAATGTTAAGTCTTGCACAGAGTCAGTCACTGTGTGATATAGCATTGTGTTGCAGGCGAGAGTTTTGTCACCAGAACTCTAGTCTCCTAGTCTCCAGTCACAGTAGGCTTTAGACATATTTGGTCCTTATCACAGACATATTTGGAAACAGAAAGTTGAAATATCAGTTTGGAGTGCTTCTGTTATAATGTGGTGTTGTACCCCTGGACCATGGGTAATAAACATTTTTTCATTTTTTTTTCTTTTTTTTTCATGACAAGCAATCGACTTTATTCCTCAGGTCCTACCAATCATGAGCACATCACTACTGAACTTCATGAAAATAGATGTGTAGAGAATGTAAAATATGGTGTAGTTGCTGTATTTTTACAAGTAATTCAGCATGATTATACAACCCAGCAGCTCCCATGTACTTGATAACGCCGCATGCGTATGGCAACAAGGGTCTGAAAGCATCGCTTTTTGTGGTGGCTGCATTTTTTATGTAGCTCTAACAAATGAAACTGTTTCTCTCCAACAGTAATAAGAATTGTTGGTTCCTGGTGCCCATCTTCGCCCCATTCCTGGGTACTATTGTTGGAGTCATAGTGTACCAGCTGATGGTGGGCTGGCATGTGGAGGGCGAGGTACGGGACAAAAAGAAACCAACGGCGGACAATGTCAAGCTGAATGATATGAATGATGCCTCTCCCTAAACTGTGTCAGACCTTCCTGCAATCACACAACAGCTTAATCCATGTAAAGAACCTTACACCTAATAAGAGTTCTGATATCAAATGCAGCTCATGCAACAGGTGCAGATAAAAGAATAATGAAGCACGATGCTGCACACTTTCAGTAGCTTAAACTCGCAGCAGTGCTGTCAATCTCATTTGCTGTTATATTCATATTCTAGCTCTTCAAGATTCTGATGTAAAAGGGAAACTTTCTTCACCAGTGCGAATTATATTAATTCAGGAAAAGAAAGACATGATTGGAAGAGAAAGTCAAATTATGTCATTTTACAAATACTGTCTGTGTTATTTTTCTACATTTTGTACCCTTTGTGTTTGTTTTTTTGTACTGCAAACATGCTGAAAAGGCTTTTGCGTTGAACCTAATGGATGTTTAACAGATGTATATGTACAGGCTATGCAGTTTCCGCAATGTTGTTGTTGTAAAAGTATTTTATACACAGTGTTTCTCACAGGTTTGCTTATATTTTGATGCCTAGGTCTAAGAAAGCTGTCCTGAGAAGAATTGGTTCTAAAGAACACCTGCTTGCGATTACATTAGTGATTCATCTGAAACAGCCACACCTGCTGAACCTTATTCATGTCTTCAGAAGTCCTTGGTTTCTATTCTGTGGCTGGATCAGATGAATTAGTGTTAAGCAGGGAATTTTAGGTACTTGTTTTAACTAAACTCTGCAGAATTTTCAAGAGGGTTGGTGAACAAAAGAAGTAAATAAACCTATAAATGAAAAGTTTTTGTGTATTAATCTTTGTATGGAAGTGACAAGTGACACATGTAAATATATTAGTTGTGTAGCAATAATTGGCATGAATTTGTAATAGTCAAGTACAATCATAGTGAAAAATTTTTTTTGCTCTAAATTGTGTTTATTTATGCTTTAGAGTCCCTCCTCACCTTCTCCACCTCAGCACTAAACTGACAAATCTGGGAAACACACACACACACACACACACACACACAAACACACACACATTATGGGTAATTGTAGCTACTGAATGGTAGCTTTCATATTTTTGCAATTTCTGCAAAAATAGAGCTTCAAATGCTTTCTGACTGTAAAACATCAGAATTGTTTACTGTCTACATGTAAGAAACAATATTAGAAAATTATAATTTAGCATATATAAAGATCTTGAAGATGGCTAAAATTTCTATAATCTTTTCTTGCTTATGACACAGTAAAAATAATTATAAGACTATTTAACCTCTTCCTAAATGCCATCACTTAATTTAATTTACGACTTTTTTTTAATTCTTTTACAGCCATGTATTGTGTAATTTTATGTGGTGAGATTGTTCAACTAACTTGTAAAATTACCACATTAGTTCAAGCTTTATTTCTTGAGATATAGACTTAAGACAAATAAGAAAAAACAAGTAAAATATCTAAAATATGTCCTCAAATATCTTTTTTACATTTTACACCCAATACCAGAGAAACTTTACTGCTGCATTTCTCCAGATTATGTATTTGTTGGGTTGCTTACTGCCATCGTGATCATGTAACTTGTTCAAATAAACTTTTATATAACATTATTGGTCTAATTATTTTTGGTCCCTGCTAATAATTAATTAATAATAATAAATAATTTATTAACTCAAGCACACTATCAGTAAACGATGCAATTGCACCAAACATATACCAGAGAATGTTTCCAAACCTAAAAGGCTCTTGGCTTGGAAAAAGAAAAAAAATACTGAAACTTCATGTCAAGAATTTTACAAATGTATTTCTTTATTGAACTTTGAAATGTTTTTAGGGAACTAAAAGTTCTTCTAAGGCCCCGATCTGAAGAACTCTTTTTGACTCTTCTATTATTTGGAATGTACACAAAACTATCTGTCAAATACGTGAAACAGGCATGATTAAACTTCCTTTATCAGTCATTTATGTATGTGTTATTTATAAAGGAAACAGTGGAGAGGGTGGAGGCATTCACTGGAAGCATTGCAGGTCAACATGCTGTCTTTATATGAGGGAAACTTAGACTGCTTTGACTGTGTACCTTCGACAGCTTTAACTGTAGCACGGTAAAACTATCCAAGCTTTGGAAGCTGTACTTTGCCTTTCCTTCACTGTGAGTTTGTTATATCTTTGAAAATGATGGTCTCTTATGGGCTGTCATGTAAAAAGTACAAAGAAAGCATTTCAACTATGTTAAAATCTTGCCCAGTTAGTGTAAAGCCAAAATATAGTCAAAAAAGTATCTACAATTAGTCTTACTTTAGGCAGTAAGTGAATTAACAATTGCATTTCAAGTTTCCACATTTCTCAAACTTTACTTCTTCGAGTACAATATCAATTTGTTATGGGTGAGTAAATGTACAACTGTACAATAAAATGGTATACAATTACCATTTCCAGTGAACTGTTCCACACCCAAAACAGTTGTGGGTTTCTATTTGTGTATGTATGTATGAGAAACTCATCCATAACTTCCTGTTTCACTGGGGCATAAATATGAGGTAGCATAAAGGCCAAATTCCTTCAACCATCCTCTAACATGGAGATGATGAGAGAATGCAGAAATGAAAGGAGACCAGTGTGTTGACCTCCATAAACAAGGTAATGGTGATAGCCACATGCCTGAAAATGTCCAATTCCACAGTAAAAGAGGACACATATTTTTCATCACCCACAAAAAGGAGGGGTGGTTAGAGAGACACAAATATCTCCAAAGACCACAACTGTAGATTTACTGAGGGATGTAGCAGTGTAAAAACACCAACTTCTCAAACAAATTTGATTCCTCAAAGCCAAAAATGTATTTGGAAGGTATGCTGTCTTTCCCTTAATTTAATCAGAAACATAAATAGGTCACTTGATGGTGCAGCAGATTTGTGACCATGTTATAGGAAAAGATGAGACAAAAATAGAACTTTTTGACAGCAAACACTCAAGGTATAAAAAGAGGGATAGTGTACAAAAAAGAATAAAGGGTAGATTCACGGGTGGTGGCCTAGTGGTTAAGAGACTTGCCTCTGGACCAAAAGGTTGTGGGTTCACATCCTGCCTTCAGCATACCACCACT
The DNA here is from genome assembly GCA_037974465.1 of Brachypetersius altus. Classification (NCBI taxonomy): domain Eukaryota; kingdom Metazoa; phylum Chordata; class Actinopteri; order Characiformes; family Alestidae; genus Brachypetersius; species Brachypetersius altus. Next base: position 6,439 of record JBBPDB010028735.1, on the reverse strand, counting down.
GGGTTACTGAGCAAGAACCCTCAACCCCAGGGATAACTGCTCCCCTGAAGTTAGAAAACTTTGGATAAAAGAGTGCTAAATGCTGCAAAAGTAGGCTTGTTGTTAAATATAGTGAACATCTGTGATGTCTGAGGGTCCTAGAAGCCTTGTTAGGACACATAGCATCATTGACTCTGTTGAATAACAAAAGATATGGCTGGACCACATAGCCAAACTTAAATCCATATCAACACATAAATTACCATGTTTTTAATATTCCACCCCCATTGACCTAACCCTACTGAAAGCATGCAGAGTGAGCTGAAGAGGAGAGTCCATAGGAGAGTCGTGAAGATCTGTAGAGATTCTGTACTGAGGGGTGGTCTCACTCTGTAGTCTCCTGAGGCTTCACAGGAAAAGACTCATAGCTGCTGTGTTAGGAAACTTAGAATATACAAAGAAATGTATGGGGGCCAATAATTTTGGAACAAACGGTTGTTTGAAAAAAAAAATGTATACTGAAGAGGATTTCCTGAACTAGATTGGCTTCAGATAAACATTAGACTTTTCCTCATGTTGTGAGATCGAGCTGTTCTAAAACAAAGACATTTTTATGACTAGTTTTACTCATCTTTCCCAAGAGTGCCAGTAATTATGGACATGACTGTAGTCACCATAACCTATACAATACATTTCATACAATGAAACACAGTACCTCTAGTTTTGCAACTCCATCCGCTGAGGAGCTAGTCCTCCTCATGTTTTCGAGATATGAACTCCTGCTGCTCTTTTTCAATTTCAGTAGCTTATTTTGCAGCATGAGTGTGCTCTGCCAGAGACAAGATCAACTCTGTTTCCAGCACAGAAGTTCCAGTTTAATGTGAGGGAGAACAATCACATAGGCCTCATAGGTTTCTGTAATAAACCCCTGTCAGTTATATAACATTCCCAGAGAGTTTGGGTCTATCCAGCCCTCAATCTGTCTTCGTGCCTTGCCACCTGCACAGATGCCTGTGGGCATGTGTTTTTTATCAACTTTATCTTAAGTAAGACTTGGTAAATGCAAGACATATCAACTAGAATGAAGTGTGAACATCCATGTTATTTTAGATCATTCTGTGTATTTTGCTGTTGCATAACTTGATCTTGAGCTTTTTTTATTATTAATAAAAGCTCAGTTACAGGGACAAAGCATTTAGACACACAATTTCTTATATAATGTATATTCTGTCCACAAGTTAAAAAAATGCAAACCCTGATCAGACCTTAACACCACCTGTCTAACAGTTCTGATCCCTCGAGGAATGAACTCCATGAGTCCTCTGAGAGTGCGCTGTCGTGTCTGGCGCCAGGACATAAGAAGCAGATTCTTTAGGTCCTGTAAGGTGGGGCCTCCGTGGATTGGACTAGTTTGCCCAGCACATCCCACAGATGCTCAGCTGGATTGAGAACTTAGGAATCTGGCCATGTCAGCAGTTTTTGCAGTTTGGCAGGGTGCATTGTCCTTCTGAAAGAGGTCTAGAGGGAATATCTTTGCCCTGAAGGGGTGTGTTTAGCTAGGTGCTACATGTCTAACTAACACCCTCATGAAAGCTAGGATGCAAGGGTTCCCAGCAGAACATTGCCCAAAGCATCACACTGCCCTCCCCCATGGAGTATCCTTTTGCCATCTCTTTTCCAGGTAAGTGATCCAGACACACCCAGACATCCACATTATGTCAAAGAAAATGTCATTCATCAGACCAGGCCACCTTCTTCCATTAGTCCATGGTCACGTCTCCATTGTGGGTGCTTTGTTGGAAACGGGTCAGTACACAGCTAGGTGTAATGTGGTACAAGTGATTTAAAAGATATTATGTATGAAAGTATATTAGATAACAAAAACTAGTGTCTAAATACTTACTTTTCCTCACTTTGAGTGCTTCTGCTTTTAAACAGGAAAGGATGTTAAAGAAGGGCAGGTTTTACTACCAAAGCTGCAGATTTCAACCAATCACAGTGCTATAGGATGACATAACGTGCAATTTGCTCTTCTTAGTAAACAAGGCTAATCTTGGGCATGGTGTAGCAACTGTGGGGGGCCAACCACCATATTTTGAGGCTTTGGAAATTGGAGATTGCTGAAGATGGTAATGAATTTTAATTATAGTGCCCTTGAGAAAAGAACTCGGGTCAGACGCATGATATAGTTCAGTCATTCATTCTCTGGGCCACTTATCCTCAACCAGGTTCACAGGGCATCATGGATGTCCTATATTGTGCCTTATAAGTCACTTTCAGTGATATCTTAAAGTGACAGACTCTATAAGTGGGTTGCAGCAGCTGGTGGCCTGCTGGTTAGGGAGTTGCCTCTGTAATCAGAAGGTCATGGGTTCAAATCCCAGGATTGTTAGTGGCACTACTGAAGTAACTTAGAGCAAGGTACCGTCCCCACATACTGCTCCCTGAGCACCCCTCATTGGTGGCAGCCCCCTGCTTCACTTGGTGAATGCGTTAAATACAGAGAAAGAATTCCGCGCTGTCCACATTGTGAGCTGTGCTGTGTTCATGCGTGACTATATAGGGCATTTTTTAATGGGTGTGTTTTTTATATCTGTTTCAGCAAGGCTTGGCATTGCTAATAAAGCTTGTGGGTCCACTTGTTTTCCACAAGCTTCTTCACTCTCTGCTGCAGTTGTGTCTGGTTGTGGAGATCACACGCAAACTCTGATCTGCAAGCGTGACCACAGCATTGGAAAGCAAACTGAAAAATAACCAAATAATGTCTTTTTGAGAAAGCCACACATTACATAATGTGTTCTTTTTATTCCAAACGAATTACAGGCAATAAGGTCTGCTATTAATTTAACAAATTTGTGCCTTTGAAACAACAAACAAAAAACAAGAACAGGGATTTATATGAGACTTTTAAATAGAGTCATAGCTCCCTTGTTCATACTCAAAAGTGGGTAAAAAGCTGTAATAGTAATATTTTAGGCTGCCTTAGGAAAAACTCAACACTATATTTGTTTTTTTTTTCTGAAACATGATTAGACTGTCTCTCTGGTCTGCGCATGAGTTTGATTCACAACCAAGAATCAATATGAGAGTCTACAAAGGAAAGTGATATAGGATCACCATATGTTCATGGAAATAATTTCAAAAGGTTGGAATCACTTGGCATAACAAAAAATGGTACTATAACTTACACCTAAATGCTAAATGCTTTTATAAGTTTGTGTTCCAAAACTTTATATTATATATTTAATATATATTCTAAAATGAATATACATATTTTGGTAATATTATGCATCTTTTTATGGTAATTACTGGACACATCTGGAGACAACTAAAATCCTCCAGCTTACCACTAATTGGTTAAGATCAATGAAATTGTAGAGTAGTAGCATCACTATAAAATAATTAGCTCCAATTTAATCAGCAACAATCCTGATTTGTATTAATGCAGACAGTGCAGGGCTGGATGATAATGCATATAAATAATTTTAAGATCTTATTAGGGGAGTGAAATATTTCTCAATATTTTGAAAGCACTTTTAATGTGATGTGCCAGTTTTAAATGTTCTGAGTGTCATGACTGGTGGCTGGCCCACAGAAGCAGGGGCGCACTTGCAGAATGAGACAGCAGCCTGAAACCAAGACTAATCAGTAACACAGGGTAGCAGAATAGGAAGGGAGACACTAGGGCAGGAATAATGACAATAACTCGTGCATGAACAAATAATTCCACGGCAACTGAAATTTTGACAAAGTGCACTGTAGCTTAAACATTGCACATCTGCAGAGGTGGACAGTAACGAAGTAGATTTACTTGAGTACTGTACTTAAGTAGAGTACAGAGTAGAGTACAGTTTTGAGTATCTGTTCTTCACTTGAGTAGTATTTTTTTTGGAAACTTATGACTTTCACTTCACTACATTTGAAAGACAAATATCGTACTTTTTACTTCACTACATTTCTATCAAGGGTCTCCTTACTTTTAATTCTAAAAGTGGATGTTTTTTCCTCCTTGTGCATAAGGACTACATCTAAATAAAACACACGGTGAGCACAAAATACTGTCGAGCTTCAGAATGAAGTGGAAAATAGTGACAGCCTGAACCAGGAGTGTGGGGTAAAGAGAACCATTACTGGGAACAAGACTGAGGAAGATGGGACTGGGGTTTTGGGTTGAGGAGACTGACGTAGATGAGTAGAATAAGAGAACTATGACTTGTGTGTCACCGGAGTGAAGCTGAGGGTCAGATGATACATTGGGACTTTGACTGGTACACTGACAGGTACTGTTATGGGAACAGGAATGGATCACTAGGGGAACAGAGACAGGAACAGAAACAGAGACAGGCACGTGAATCATGGTGGGGACTGGAAATGGATACATTGTGGCATTGTGCACTCTCACAAACGGCGGGCAAACGTGGCGGTGCCAAGAAGGGTGGTGGCCTCATCTCAGGAACTGACCCAGTCGGCGATGTCCTCCAGTGCAGATTGTCCAGGCAATGCTCACTGGGTTCACTGGATCTCAGATGCTAGCAGATTTACGAGGCTGCGGCACTTATGCAGCATCTGGGACACAGAAGTAGAGACACACTTGCAGGAATAAACTACAGGAGAACATGACTAAGGAGATCACACTTCACGCTGGCTTGTTCTCACTGGTTCAAAACAAAGTCCATAGTCAAGGCTTTTGTCTAGATTTCAGCAGCAATGAAGCAGTAGATAAAAACCTCTTAAAATCTTTTGCTTTACGTATTCTGTTTAGCTGCTAACCAAATGAAGAGCCATCATCTAACTGCTAATCTAGAACTCCAGACTTATTGTCCTTTTAGAAATTTTAATTTAATCTAAAATAGTGTGGCAGTCAGAAAGTAACGTTGCCCAATTCAAAGTAGAATCCCACATTTGATAGATTCAGTCTGATGTTTCAAAGTTTTCTTCAAATGCTGGTAAATGGATACAGGATATTTACTAAGTGCACACTGCACAGCCCTCCTGAAAAACAAAACAACACTCTTCCTTAGAGCTAGTGTTGTTTTTTCCTCTTTAGATTTGTCCCAAAACACACTTCCACATCCTACATTACTGATTGGCTTTCTAACTGCTGTGCCCTATTTGTTTTACTCACTAAAAAGTGAGGTACTGTGCAGTTTGGGACTGTGTCTGTGAGGGAGAGAGCAAGAGAAAAATATGAGACAATTTGTATTCGATATTTGTGATACCACCACTAACAACTAAACCTCGCTTTACCAGCCAAACCTTCTATGCCTTACAATATCATTATAAAAATCACCTTTTCACTCCTCACCCCACCCAAGGGGCGGTGGGGGGGTGGGGGGGTGGACCTAGGTTTCATGATTGATGTCCAACTATACTTCTCTAACCACCTTGTATCAGTCTCTCAGTCATGTTGCTTTGCCTTGATCGTCATCAGAAAAATCAGGCCGCACCTGACACACTGCATCACCCAATTCGTACTACAGGCCATGGTTATCTCTTGCCTCGGTTACTGCAATGCCCTCCTAGTGAGTCTCCCAGCTGGTTCAGAATGTAGCCGCTTGCTTGGTTTTCAAACAACCTGAAAGGTCAAACGTCACCCCACTGCAGATTGACCTACATTGGCAACCCATGGCTGCCCAAATTAAGTTCAAAATCATTCAGCTTTGTGTTCCTACTCACTACCTCTGCTCTTATTTCATTTTTTTTGTACACATTTACTATATGAGGAGTACCTGAACACAGGACTCTGCATGTGTGTAAAACATACATGAGTCATTTAAAATAAATGTAAGTAATTTGCATTACATTACAATCATTTGGTAAACACTTCTACCCAAAGTGACTAACAATATGAGGACACATTCATGTTTCAGGACCGTGTGAGAAAAAGTGGAGAGTACTAAGTGCTAAATCTTTATGTAAGAGTAAAGCCCATTTAAATAAAAAGACAAAACTAAAAGAATAACTAAGCCTTCTAGACAGAAGTAAAATGTTGCACTTTCTAGAGATCAGTAAAGAGGACTTGCCATCATCTAGTAAAGCTCTGGACCCATCAGCTGCACCACTGGAAGAATTTTGTCTTATATCCATATCAGTGTGTTCCTATATTACTACCAAGGAACTGCCCACAAAAATGGCATGACTCAAGTTCTTTCCATATGTACTAAGAGTGAAAGTTGGAAGTTGCACAGGTCTAGAGCTAATGCAGGCATGCCTCAACTCCTCTGAAACCAGAGCAGTGAAAGCAAGTTGCTGATGTGAAGGTTAATAGGCACCAATGATTCCCAAACCGCAAAGCAAAATAAGGTAAAACTACACACAGTTGCTACTTCCTGGGAGAAGCAATTTGTCATCTCTGTTCTGAGAGGTTTCTGACTTACCTAGTTATGCTTTATTCCTACCTTTTTTTTTTTGGGGGGGGGGGGGGGGGGGTGTCTCCCTTTTTTTTCGAAGGATTCTTCCT
>JBBPDB010028707.1:0-11968 GCA_037974465.1 Brachypetersius altus | reverse complement strand
GGTCACCGAGCCCCATCTAACTGTGGAGTTTCACATTTAGAGTGAGAGATATATTTTTCATATTTAATATTTAGATTAAGATCATTTAAGGCAAATCCTCCATGTTTGTGAGGGCAGATCACAGCACACATTAGCATTTCTTCTAAACATTTACAGCATTTAGAGTCGCCATTTGTAGACATTGCCACTCAAAGACTTGAGATTTGACTTGGACTAAAAATGGGCGAATTCAGTTGGTAAGAATACGCAGAATACACAGTAACTCAACACATAGGGAGGGAGCTGGCGTCCCCCAGGACGCTTACCTGCGTCATTCAGGACTGTTAATAGTACAAGTACAGTATATTTATGTCCTTTTCCTTTTTCTGTGACTTAGATGTGATTTTATTGTTCTATATCATGATTTTACTGTGTTAGGGTCGGTAATTGACTCAGGCTAGAGAGTGTGTCGATTTATTTCAAAATTCGGATCTGTGTTGTGTCTCGAGGACCCCTAAAACTGAAAAATGCATTGAAATAGGAACACAGGATTGTTTTACTTTCAGCACTGAAGGTTAGCCATGACCTTATTCAGCACATTTCCACCTCAATAATCTACTCAATAATCTCAATCAGCTCAGTAAATGACAAGCAATGAACTTTTGGTTACTGTTTAAAGAAACGGGGATGCCGGCGTCCCTGTGGGACTCCCAGTAATAATAAAGAGATGTGGTGTCCCAGGCCTTCAAGCCATATTTCCTGAAACAAACCAAATCTGCCAGTGGATTAGGACAAGTCCTCCACCAATAGGATACGTAATCCTATTACAATCTTACAATAATCACATCATAGGAAATCTGTGATACATTGCTTGCGCTCCATGTTTTCTCTTGCCAAGATTTCTACAGTGTGGAAGTATAACATGACATTAATGCAGTTACACATGAGTGGGATTTATACAAGGGAACTCTACTTTTGCTTCAGAATAAATGGTTGAGATACAAACAAAGTCATTTAGAGAGTTTTGAACGGGAATGAGCCTTTATAGAGAAACAAATTGAGTGAGAATTATTCACAGAGATGGTCCGAAGTCTTTTGGGGCTTTCCACTGACTGGTACCAGCTCGGTTCGGTTCAACTCTACTCGCTTTTTTTGCTTTTCCATCACTAAAACCTGGTCCCTGGTACCCAGGACCATTCTTGGTACCACCTTGGCCGAGGTTCCAAGCGTGCTGAACCGATACTAAATGATGGCATGTACATATTGGAGGTTACGGATTGGTGGTCAGTGTTTGGTTATGTCAGTGTTGTTGACTGAACGTTAGCATTAGCATTAGCATTAACCTAATGTTGCTTCTTTAAGCCTTGTCTGGTGCCAATTGTCTCTGTTTTGTTGCAAACAGCCACAAACCAAGGATAAGAAATAAAACTTCTGATTTCATCCATGCTGGCGATTGTAATGATGCCAGGTTGTTTACCTCAGCTTACAGCCTCTGCTCACGCTGCTGCTCAGAATGTTTGGTCGCTATAGCAACCAGTTGTAGTGGAAAACTGTAGGTCCGAAACCCAACTAAACAGAGTAGAAACGAAACGAGCTGCTACCAGTCAGTGGAGAACCCCCTTCTAAAGTATACAAATATGAATGTCTTATGCAATGAATTTGGTCGGAAACATAATCTTTGAAATGTTTTCATGGTGGAGGGTGTTGTCAGTATTACATTAAACACTCAGAAGAAGTGTGTAAATGGAGTGATAATGAATAATACAGCAGTCTGAATGACTTTGTTTACATCTCAACTACTAAATTATGTATAAATGATGTAAAATCAGTGGGATTCATGATAAACTGGCTGACTCAGTATCATTGTATTATTATTCAGCCCAGTCCGATGAAAAAGCCTTATTGTGTAGGCCTCATTGTCTCCGCCACAAAACATTCCTAATATTGTACATAGAATAAGACTGATTTTTGTAATACTGTCTTGTGTTGATGGTTCAGATTCTTGAATGTGCTTCAGTGTGTAATAAAATGGTTCAAACCTTGACTGTGATCGTTTTTCCCCTCTGCTTGTTTTTGTTTTTCTTCACCGGAAGGTGCAAAGAAGTCGTCCAGTTTGTGCCTAAAACAACCATTCGTGGAATTTCTACAAACAAATATCAGGGACTACGGGCGGATGTTCCAGACGGAGCCCATATACAAATCTCACTCGGGGTCTGAGAACACTACGAAGGCATTTAATGGATGTTTTAACAGTAAATAAGCAGTTTTCCAGGGTGAATCTCGAGTTACATAACAGGGCTAAACCTAATCTACTGCACAACAAGGACGCAAGAGCAAAACTCTGGAGGCCTAATAGGCTCTGAATATAGTGGTGCACAGAAAACAGTAAACAAATGTGGTCCGCAAGGAGCCACTTTATTACACACACATGTTGGTATTACTATATTTGTCATATAGCTTTGCCTTGTGTAATGCTGGATCTCAGTAATACGAGTCCTCCATCTAACATTCATCTTAGTAACCAGTAAGGGCAACTTCTGGCAAGCTTTTTGCTCATTTAATTTTTACTTAAAAGTAGAATTTGAGGAGAAAACAGAGCAGCACCAGCTAATCGTCCTGACTTTTTCCAGTTTTCCTATCATCTATGAGGACATCTGGTCCTCAGAAAGACACAAATACACACAGACACACAGTGCTGGCAGAGATCAAGCTAGTGAGTTCTTGTCTGGAGGCTAGCCATATTTATACTAAATGGGCAGATTAGCGAGGCAGAACTGCACAGTAATGGGGGGGTGGGATATAATATGACATCATGATATTTTTGCATGATATACATTCATTCGTCCATGTTTTGAGCTGCTTATCCTAATCAGAGTCAGAGGGGCTGGAGCCTGTGGACTGGTGGGCAGGTCACTAGTCCATCCCAGGGCACACACACACACACACACGCACACACATACACACGCACGACACACACACATACACATGCATGCACACAGGACACACACACACGCAGGACACACGCACACACACATACGCAAGCATGCACACACACAGGGTACACACACACAGGGCAAATGCACACACACAGGGCACACACAGAATCACACACACATGCACACACACACAAATCAACATCTCCAATTCACCAGGATTCCATGTATTTGGACTGTTGGAGGAAACCGGAGCATCTGGTCGAAACCCAAACAGACCTGAGAACATGCAAACTGGACACAGGAAGGGTTCTGTAACAGTGTAACAACAGGTATTTTTTGGACAAAACACATCAACAAATCAGCAGCATCCAGATAGGCCAAATTATTTATTCGCTCCAACATTTGCACTCTTTAGGAGAGCAACAAGTTGAAATAAAACGTATATAATAGCAGATAATGTCCTGTTACTGTGCAGTGAAATTTACTAGTTGTTGTTGTTTACACATTGTATAATATAATATAACATCATATAATATAATATGATATGATATAATTTGAGATCACTTGTAGTCTCAGCCTCAGACGTCACGCCCACAGAATGTTGGCTAAACGTCTAATGCATATGGTACACTTAACTGGAAACACTTCAGGAATCTCGAAGTCGTCTTCTGATTGGTTGCATTTTATCGGATTTCCGGGAGACGCGAGTGTCGCGTTTACTTTCGGTCCGTCTCCCATCAATCAAACACCCTGGGCAGGTCACCGGTTTCCAGGACGTACACACACACACACATACACACACACACATCCCGCTTGCTAAATGGCTACACACCCAAATATATATATATATGTATATACATATATTATTTTCACCTTATAGCTGTGCCAGACAGTGGGTTGCACTGTTCCTCACACCTCCAGGTTTGGGGTTTGATTCCGAGTCCTGGTTTCCTCCGGGGTCTCCGGGTTTCTCCCATAGTCCAAAGACATGAGCGTCGGGTGAATTGGGGATTCTAAATTGACTGTAGGTGTGTGTGGGTCCCTGCCTTGTACCTATTGAATCCAGCACAGGCTCCGCAACCTTAGTGAGGAATAAGTGGTTACAGAAAGTGAAAGAGATGCCCCTTTCAGAGATGTGCTTTTTGGCCTCGTCTGCTGTCCCAGTATTTTTTCCCCTAACTTTGTTCTTAAGGTGGACGTTTTCCCCTCCGTTTCTCTACTGTTCACCATCCTCAGCAATTATGTGGCTTAATTGATTTGCGACGCCTTTATCACAACGAGAACAACCCAAGCATGAAAAGAAACACATCAACTGTTATTCTGGAGCTGGCTGTCTCGCCTGTAAGCCGAGTCGCGGTGATGTCAGCTGGAGTCAAATACTCCGAGTCAGAAAGATGCTACATGTATTGTCCTGGGCTCATGGTTCTCTGCGGGCCTGCTGTTTCGGTAATGCTCCCAGCAACAGAGCCCACGGTGCCTATAAAAGAATCCTCTGAGTAGCTCAGTTCAGAATCTCCTGAAGCGAAGTATCATCAATTTCATAGAGCTGTATCGTTTCCAATTGTCCTGGCAGACAGCCTGAGGTCCTCCAGCCTCTTAAAGAAACAGTTTATACCAAAATTTCCCCCCATATAGTACAGTCTTAGGCTCCTGTGCAAACGCCATTGATCTGAGTGGTGAGAGACTTTCTGGCCAAAAATAAACTCATTAATATTACAATAAATGCAAACAAACAAGAAAGTATTCAGTAATATTATATATTACATTTCGTTTTGTTTGTAAAAAATGCTTTTGTGGATGGAACACGGGTTCGGTTCCATATTTCTCCTCGATGCCTCCAGCCTGGATTTGTGAAACTCCTTCAGCAACTCCTGATTTCATCTAATCATGTTTCGACTGAGCCATTATTTGATAAAAGCCCATTATTTGATAAGAACTACAGTGTAATATTGAGCTTCCATGAGGAGAGATCTGGGAGGGCCAAGATGTGCCAAGAAACGTTTGGTGTCTGAATTTGGGGAAGACAAGAGGAAACGGAGGCCTAGCGGTTAGGGAGTTCGCGCTGAGATCAAGAAGGTCGTGGGTTTGAATCCCAGGAATGCTAGTGTCATCACTGAGGTGCCCTTGAGGAGGATACCGTCCCCACACACTGTTCTCCAGCACCCCTCTCTGGTGGCAGCCAGAGTTGGCAGCCAGTGTTCTGCTTCACTTTATTAGTTTTGCACTGGACCAGCAGTGGTGTAAAGTATTTGAGTAAATTGACTTCGTTACTGTACTTAAATATTTTTTTGGCTACTTTGTACTTGTACTGAGTATCAAAAATATAAGCAACTTTTACTCTCTACTCAACTACATTTCTGATTGAATATATGAACTCTTTACTCCACTATATCTGAACGGATACCGTTACTCACTACATCGTGATTGTGTGCGACAAGTCTATCTTGGTTAAATAGTTGACTTGGATTTAAGCTGTTTTTCAGGTAAGAAACAGTTGTGGACTTCTTTAGCACTGATGTACGTTGCTCTGGATAAGAGCGTCTGCTAAATGCCGTAAATGTAAATGAAAAAGTAAGTCGGCATCTTTATCTGCCATGGCTAATTTCTTGGGTGGAAGAGGCTATATCGCCATCTGCAGGGTGCTGAAGGTACTGGATGCTATTTTGAAATATTGAGGTGTTCAATTCCATTTCTATATTAGGAAATAAACCTCATAAATAAACAGTTTCTTGTTTTTCACATTTCTTGGTGTTCTTTGAGCCTACATTCAGTACGAGTAAAATACTTAAGTTCTTTTAAAATCGGATACTTTAAGAATTTTACTCAAGTCTTATTGGAATTGGTGAATTGTAACTTGTAATTGAGTAATTTTTACAGTAAGGTATCTGTACTTTTACTCAAGTATGGTTTTCAGGTACTCTTTACACTTCTGATACCAGCGTATCGAAAAGGGAGCTCCTTTTTAGTGGACTTACGGGGCCTGGAAGAGGAAGACCCTCCAGTCCGCAGTGCGCAGGTAGAAGACGTTGGGCCTCTTGCTGTAGTCAGCTGCCCTCATAGCCAGAGAGTGGTGGATGGACACGGCGTTCTTCAGGTCCTCGTCAGTCAGCTGCCTGTCTCCTCTGTATTCCCCCTGCAGGACCGTCAGAGAGAACAGACAGCTCTAGCTGCAGTGATCAGAGAGATGGGAGGGATTCGTATTTGTAAAATAATCAAGTTTATGTAGTAGACATTACCTTCTGCAGGTAGAGGACCAGTCCTTTCAAGATGGCATAAAACGACTTCCAGCCTCTTTTACCCCGAGGGGCTGTGGGAGCAAAAGTTGGTGGTTAAACAAAAATATAAACACTTTTTTTGGGGTGTATAGATGCATCCATATGTCTGGAAGTCAATCCATTTTGGGAATGTCAGAGACAATAATTATTAATCATAATACTGCTCAGTAAGGTGTGAATATAACTGGGTAGGACTTGTTGATGTCATCATATTTCCAAAAAATATCTTAATTATTGCAATGAAGTGAGATCAGAGAATTAAGAACTGAGGGACACTGCATGTGCACTACAGGCCAGAAGACTGGGACCACCCACCGTTTCTACATGCTGTTTTATTTTAAAGGTTTTGTTACTAGAAAACATTAGAAAGACTTAAAACAAATGTCACTGACTGTTTTACAGGATTTTATAGTCTGTAGTAAATATTTAGCCACAAAGGCTCAAACTACTGGTTTTGAAAAGACACGTCAGGTCTGTCTTTAGTGACCGACATTCACTTTGTGCTGAAAAAAAAATCTTCACGTGAGTCTTTCTGGTTTACAGATCATTGGATTGGATGAATGATTCCTCTTCAACAGGAAAATTACACCAAGAAAACCAAAAAGGTTTTAAGTGAAATATCTGTCATTCGTGAACAGCATGAAATTCTTCCTCTGCATTTAACCCATTCAAGTCGGTCAAATGATTTGACCGACTTGACCCAGTGAAGCAGCAGGCAGCCAGGAACAGAGTGTGGGGACGGTACCTTACTCAAGGGTACCTCATTGGTGCCTCTAGCAGTCCTGGGAATCAAACCCACAACTTTCAAATCGCAGGGCCCACTTTAACCACTAGGCCACCAGCAGCAACGATTTGTTCTTGTCTTCAGATCTTTCTCTCTTTGAAACAGAACTGTTTGCAGGTCTGGGAGCGTTTGGACACCAGTTATTGCCAAAAATTGCTGGAAAGGACGCGCTGAATCTTTCATGATAACGACAAGGGGGCGGGGCTAATTCTGGCCTGTAGTGTATATTATAGGTGCAACTAGAGGGGGAAACTCACTCTTCTTGCCGTCGGGGTCGGCGTGGACTTTGCGCACGAGGAAGCCGTTCTTATAGACCTGAGCACTGGACTGCTGGGCCAGACTCACTAGAGGGTTTCCCCCGCTGCTGATCCGCTTCATGGTGTGAGACGCAGAGTCTGTCCTGCTGTCGGCCAGCTCCGAGAAAGACTTACGCAGCTCCTCTTCATCGCTGTGGAAACACACACACACACACACACACACACACACACACACACACACACACACACACGAGAAGTGTGAACACCTGCTAGTCCTATTGTTACTATGGTCCTGATGATATAACACAAACACAGCACACCAGCTCTTTCTCTTTCACACTACACCCCTCAGAGTGATGCTCTCCAGGAGGATCCAGAACACCCCCATCCCCAACTGAACCTCCACTGAATACTAGCACAAATGAGGACAAACATCAAGCAGTTACGAAAGAGGCCTTAAGAGTGCTGAGCGCCACTACAAGCTTGTAAAGCCAATTTAGGTTCTTAACTTTCTTTATGCAATTGGATGGTCAAAGATGGTCAGTTCTTCCTATAAGTTTTAGGACCTTCCTTTACTGTCTTGATGTTTGTAGCTGTGGGTAAATATACTGACTGGAGATCAGATACGCCTTGTTTTCTGCTGCTTTCAGTTAACCAGTAAGATTTGCACAAAAACCGTGCACTTCTATCTGTATTATAGTAGATTGCTTTTATCACTTTTGTTTAAGTGACTTTTATTATGTAAATTTTGCAGTTAATTTTCTTGCTTATTCTTTTTATGCTTTACTTTTTCTCTGTAAAGCACCCTGCATGGCCTCTGTGTATGATTCATGTGATATACTTTGCCTAAAGTAATCACTTCATTTGGTCAAAAAAAAAGATTCTGTACAACGTATGAGGTTTTAAGTCTTTAGTCTGACTCTTGTGTCCTCTCCTCTTCATCTAAGAGTTACTCAGAAACACCACTGCCCTTTCCAAAGCTCAGCATGGATCTCCTGAAACGTTCGTCTGTCTGAGTGTTTGGCGCAGCGCCCGGCCCGAGCTCCTCTAGCCCGAGGTGTCCTGGCAGTTCACTAACAGTCAGACACTTCGGCTTTAATGAGGTCAAAAGCTCCAATACAGTCGCCTGCACTTCGATTCCATTCTCTGAAGCATCCGCCTATGTTGTGTGTACTGTACATCTACACTAACACACACACACACACACACACACATATATACCCCCAATATATACACCCATATATAACTCCAACATATACAGTAATATAGAGCACCTGCGTTTAGTGAAAAAACACATTGTTGTGTTTGGGTTTACACCCGGATCGCATTTAAAGATGGACACGCGTCTGAATGCACTCCGGCTTATGGTTTGGGTAATAAAACCTGATCTACTCGGGTCAACGGGTCCCTTTGTGTGAAATCATCTAGAAAAAAATATATTTATTGCCACAAAAAAGGCAGAGGATATTTGCAGTTCCTGTTATTGTTATTGTGAGGATATCCGCATAAAACTATGAGTTTGGTTCTCAAATAAAATCTGCGTGTGACTGAATCAGCGCCTCATGATCCACGTAAAACTGGTGGGTTACTGTATACCCATATTAACCCATATATACCCATATATATACCCCTTAATATATTTAGAGAGAAGGAAAGAGAGAGAAAGAGAGAGACAGTGTGTCCGAAATCGCGTACTTGCGGACTTTTAGAGCATGATTTTAGTACGTAGTGCGCTCATACTGGTAACTAAGCTAAAACTCAGTCACTGAAAGAACCCGGATGGTGAACTGAAATCGGCCAGAAAATGTCGTGCAGAACGATGGACACTCTGCACTAAACGGGCGCCATTTTGACCACATGGCGGAGGGGGCGGGGCTTTCAGCGTGTTTTCGAGTTGGATAACGGCGGCAAACAGTGAAATACGAGCCCAAGCGGATGCAGCTGTTTGGTATAAATGTGAGGAACGTTAATAAAGTTATTGTACTGATGTACACTGCGGTAAAACCGGCAGATATTCTGGCGGCTGGAGAATTGCGAGCAAATGTTCACCCGTCACTTCTGCTAAGAGCAAAACGTTAGTGTTCCATTTAGGACAGCACTGACCCACAGCAGTGCGCACTACAGAAGGTGCACTACGTGTGCACTACGCACTAAGTCTCAATGCACGGTAATGCGCCATTTCGGACACACCCAGCAACTATCAAGAAACACTTTAGCAACCACCTAGAAACGAAAACGAAAATGGTATCGGCCCCTGAATGGAACGCTGAGTTTCCTATCAATCAAATGTCGCCCCAGACGCGAGCCAAACCCCTCTGAGATGTTTTTTTTGGTAAAGGTCTAAGAACCTCAGAACCCTGACGTCACCTGCTGCCGTGGCCCACCACCCCCTCTCCCCTAAGGAGATTAACTCATCCATCTCGCGTAGGAACTGTTTCATTGCTCCGGCCACGTCCAGAACGTCCAGCTCGTCCGTTCCCAGGGCGGCGGCGACCGGAGAAGAGCGAAGTTCCCCCAGGAGCTTCGAGATCTTCGGGACGCTTCCACAACGTCGGTAGAGCCCCTCTATCTTCAGGCCTGGGGGGAAAGAATGGAAGAAAAATATAATTGATTGAAGTCCACATCCTTTTCGCAAAGTTCAAATAGGACTAGAAACAATAGAATAATGTACACATTCTTATGAACAAGTCATAATGTAATTAGAACCAGTAGGATAAAGATGAACAATTATAATCAATAGTACAGCGTCCACATACTAACGACCCTCCTTCCCCTCCAATACCAGTCACATCAATCAGAGTGCATGGGTGGAGCTTACCGAAGCCCCTCCCCCGTACACAGTACAGCTCGTCAAAATGGCCTTGTTTGAAAAGGTTTTAAAGGAGAATCCTAAAATCAGACCGTATAAAGTGATGTGGGAGATGCAGCGTTCCAGGACGGGCGGGATGTTTCCGGTAAGTTCAGGCGGGAGAACGTAGACTGGGCCCCGGAGGTTCTGCCCTTCCATCGACAGGGCTCTAGGTAACAGGTGGAACCAGTCTTGGCAGCTCTGCTTTCGCTCGAATTGAAGATACAGTGTCCTGTGGCACAATTAAATGGAATATTTATTAGCTTTGTTTACACTACTCCCTGGGCGTTCCCTGCTTCACTTGGTGAATGGCTTAAATGTGGAGAAATAATTTCACACTGTTCAAATTGTCTGCTGTGCTGTGGTGTGTTTGCACTTGATTATAAGGGTTAATAAATAAAAATAAATAAAAAATAAATATGTATTTATGATAATATAATATAATAATGACCTTTATTAGTCCCACAAGTGGGAAGTTTGCTTGGTCAAGAGCAGCAAAATTAAGAAAAACAATAGAATAGAATAAAATACTATGTAACAGTACAGTATAAAATAACGTTCAAATGCACAGTATAAAAATGTACAGTATAAAATCTAGGAATATAAATATGGACATATGTATTGTAAAATATACATATACGTAGGTATACTGTAAGTAAGACTAAATGTAGACTTTGTACATGCATACAAGTATATTCACAGTGGGTGTATAAGTTAAAATCAGAACACTGTAGATTTAAAAAAAATTGCACATTTTAAATTGCACATTCTGCCCAGCAGTAATAGCGTCACCCAAAAATTGCACTTCGTAATGCAAAAGCTACCCTGGTGTATTGGATGTTGTTAGAAACAATAGGACTTTTATTTTGTAATGTATTATTACCACATACTTTTGTCCAAGTCTGTGAAATAAATGTTTGAGTTTCTCATCACATTTGATTCGAAATATGAATTGTATTCAAATTTCACTCACTTCTCTGCCGAGGTGAGTTCAATGATGTTCTGTGATGAGTGAAGCACTGTGGAGGGAAAAGAAAATTAATCAATCAATCATTCAATCAATAAATCAATTAGAAACAACAGGAGGATGTCCGCATACCATGTACTAATTACATTACTTATTATGTCAGAGGGGCAACGTCCACATATTTTTGGCCATTGTGATTATGTTTTTGGAAACACTGACATTGATTAGTTAATTAAATGAAATAATAAAAGTTTGCTTGTGTTTGTGGTTATGTTTCCATACTGAAGTGCGTGCGGCGGTTGAGGGGGATGACGGTGTGCGGCGTGTGCGGCAGCATGGGGTAGAGGAACATCTCTGAGGGGCGCAGTGAGGCCCACACCTCGGCATGCTGGAGGCCACGCCCCTCCCGCAGTGATAGCCTGGAGACGCCCATGACGCCCTCCAGCTCCTCCTCCGGCAATGGCCCTGGCAACACCACCTGACAAAGTGACAAAAACATCAAAAACATAATTATGATACTGTAACAACATGTAAAAAATTGATTTGTACTAATGTCATACGATACACTGTAAAAACAATGTAACAACAGTGTAACACTGGTACAGCATTGGTAGACAGATATAGCGACACCGTAACAACAACAGCGCTTAAAAACAAGTTAAGTTCATTGTTATATTACAAATTACACAGTGTCTAAACCTTAATGACTATGAAACATCAGTGTACCACTTTAAAAACAATTTAATTGTTAAATGTATATCTATTAATTAGGGATGTAACGGTACATGTATTCATACAGAACTGTGACGGTACATGATGTCTTTTGGAGAATACACGGTACGACAGAGAAGACGTGACTGAAGTAATACGGAATCACAGAGGGACCAAAAAAGCGCAAGTAAATCATAAACCTGGGTCGTAG
>JBBPDB010028697.1:0-11969 GCA_037974465.1 Brachypetersius altus | reverse complement strand
TCTGAATAATTAAACCTCTCCTGAGATCAGCAGTGTCACATATTCCTCTCTGGGCTCACAGAAATCCCTCACAGTGGTTTCCCCTGATGTAGTAGTAGAAGTAAATTTTCACTGTGTATGTATGTAGGTGGGAAGTAGGACAAGAAGACTTGCAGGTGATCATTTCTTTCTGTAAGAAAAACATAAAAAATGAAAAAATTCAGTACTGAATAACGCAGAAACCTTGTGACCCTATTGAACCTACAACATGATAAATTCATGAATAAATCCCAGCCAAAGCCCTAGAATAGTACCCAAGATACAGTGCCACCAAAGAGTATTCCCACCCCTTCACTCTTTCCACTGTAACAACATACATACCTACAGTCAATACTGTAACTGATTAATGCTTTAAATCATAACGCATTATACTGAACATGAGTGATGAGTGATACCTGCACTTTTGTGGAATTCTTCCATGATGATTCTACTGTGTCTGTGACTAGGAAACACCACAGACCTGTACAGTAAGCGTTTGAGTGCACAGCGACATACGGTTGCCATGGAAACGTGTTCAGTGTCACCAATATTATACAGAAATCTTTCATTTGCAAAGAAACAAAGTGCAATACAGAGGACTTGTTCAGAGCTGAGAGCATATCCACGATGTGTTATACGAGTGACATGGGGGCTGAGAATATTGTTGAGATAAATGATAGATTGTGCTGAGAAACCGAAACACTAACAGAAAACCATCAGGTATCGATAAAATATCCAACCGTGGTCTGATCAGTCTCTCAGACTCAGAATTTGTGCTTCGATGTCAATGGGTTTATCGAGGAACAGGCACGCCACGTCAGAGCACTAACGTCCTTTAGTTTGAATGCGGGGTTTAAGTGGAGAAACTCCGAGTTACTGGAGTAAAACCTGCTAGCGAGCAGGTTAGCTTCAGGGGGAATGTTGCCACAGTAACGGACTCAGAGTTTGGCTGAACTGGCTTTCTGAAACCGGAAACTCCGGGTTTCCTTCACTAACCCTGCTTTCTGAAACAGGCCCCTGGTGAGCTGAACTAAGAACCAATGGGGAAACAGAACATAACAAGGGACAATGATCAGGTGAGTATATACAGGTGTGTGTGAATCAAGAGGCAGGCAGTCCATGGATGAGAAGCGACCCCCAGTGGTCCCAGGTGGGAACTGGTTCCAGAGGTCATGTGAGTCACGTGATCTCATAGTTGCCCTCTGGTTGTCGCAGGTGGGAACCGTGACAATAGTTTTGTTTATAATTTGTTTATAATTATTTCATATTCAAATGTTTTTGAATACATTTAAATGTAAGTTATTATACTTTCGTTAAGTATGTGTATATTTAAATAAATCCTAATCCTAAATCCTAATGCCGGGAAATTGTGTTCCCCCTGGATTCTGGTCCTAGGGATGTGGGAGAATCCTGAAAAAGTGTCAGACATATCATCTCATAATGACAGGTGAGTGTTTTAAATACTGTAGACCAGAAGAGGTTTTGTTTCAATAATAAAATTGGGGAATCAAAATTCTTGGGTGCTGGGAAATTGTGTAAGAATTTACCGCATTGTGTTAAAATAACATAACACAAAATATTTACCAATCAAACATTGGTAAGCAAAACTCAGTATCCTTTAGAGAACAATAAAAAAGACCGACAAAAAAATCAGGCTATAAGAAAATAACTCGAAATTCAAGCATTGTATAGCTTTAGCCAACGGTAATTGTGCTCTAACAGGAGAAATATTATTTATTTTGCACGGCAATTCATTTCTTAAACAGAATATCCAGCAAATGTTGGTAGTTTAAATATGCTGCGCATTTACCTAGAACTGCATTATTTCAAATTAATGCACCACCAGGGAAACAGGGGAACTGAATTTGCCAGGACACTGCCATGATGGACGACAAGGAATCAGCAGTCTTCAATTCACTTCAGCAATTCCCTATAGCAAAGCTCCATTATACAACTCAGTCTGCAAAAAGTGCACAGTAACGAAACCCAAATCACAACAAACTGTAATTAAGAATGGCACTTCTGGCTTACCTGTACCAGCTGTAGGAGCAAGGTGCACCAGAAACAATACCCACTCAACAGGAAGGAGTGAGCCTAACTCTATTTATAGTACGCCCTCTACTGGTGATTAGTTAACTCACCTTGACCCAATTATTACCCTGCTATAATAATATATAAATAATAACAGTAATCCATCCAGCATTTAGGTTCAGTATATATACATTAACATTAATTTAATTAGAAAGGCAAAATAGGAAGTCATGTAGAGAGGCACTTTAGGCAGGCTGGCAAAACTTTAGTCAACTTAGTGAAGTGAAAAGTGACCATTCTGTCATATGCAAGCACATCACAGCACAGCAAATTCTTCCTCTGTATTCAACACATTCACCAAGTGAGGCAGCGGGCAGCCAGGAACACAGCACCCGGTTGCAGAATTTATAATCACAGTACCACATTTTTTTCAAACAGGAGGACAAATGGAACTTGTCAGAAGAATGACTGTTTTTCAAATCTATATTTTGTGTGATCTTTTATTTATTCTGGTATACACATCACACTACTAGAGAACATGTTTTATGTAGGTTAGCAGGTTATAATCATGAAGGTGACACTGATATGCATTTAAAACTTAAAATACTGTCCCTCCATTCTAGCCTCCTCAATCCCTTGAGGTGTCTATGGTGTCAGACTGCATGTCTGTACCAAAGTACTCATTCTAAAATAGTTTAATTGACCTTTTATAACATTTTACTGCATAAGTCTTTATTCAGTAAAATGTGAGGAATAATTATAGATTGCTAAAGAAAGCTGTCTCATTTTATTTGCCGGATCAGGCGGCTACAAAGTCCCAAGCCTGAGTAAGTGGAGCATATATGTAGTTAAGTCCCACCATCAGCAGTTTGACCAAACCCCTGAAACAAAAACATCATAGTAATTAAAACCACGATTCTTTGATAGACATCTTGCATTGTGTCTGGCTTTTTATATCCTGAGGCTTCTTATTCAGTATTCACATTTTTTTATTTGTAGGTAAAAATTTGTGATACACTTAAGGTTCTGTTTTCCAGGAACCAGGTTGTTTAACTTAAATTAGATTCTTTACAATTTTCACATTTAAAATGAAAGTTATAAAATGATACTTAATCTAAAGATGGTTACTACATTCTCACATCAGGAGAAAAAACTTACTTCCGTATTTCTTCAGCTCTCTTTGGATCCATTTCCTTTGTTAACTCCTCATATTTCTGATATAAACCTAATATATCTTTCTGAAATATACTGTAAAACACAAGAAGAGATAATTATACAAATATACAATTACATATATATTTACATTTATAGCACTTAGGAGATGCTCCTATCCAGAGCCTAGACTAAAAATTAAGAGCTACTGGAAGATTTTACCCAAAATTAAATAAGTACTCTAATCACACATAGAAGACTTTTTGGTGTAAAATGTGAGTCAGTTTAACATGTTGTTGTTATCCTGAATGTTTGGTGACAACAAAGGTCTTCAGTCACCATTTGAAGACAATAAGTGCCTCGGAAGTTCTGACAATGGAATGGGAAGCTTGTTCCACCACTTCAGCACTGTGGTCAGAAGTGTGAGTAATGGGACTTAATCAAGTTGTGATATGGTGGGGTTGCAAGAGCTAAAAATTATCCCCCGTCAAAAGTGGGATAAGGCAAGTAAGTGGAGGGTGGTCAGTATGAAAGGTGCATCTAATATACAGAAAGATTTCAAGCCTGACCATGTGATAGATGTAACTAATGTAGCATTTGGAGTCTTACATAAAACCAGAATGTTAATTTTACCATGTCTCACACCATGTTTGATTCCACTTATGAGAAGGAACTATTCTTAGGTCCTTGTGCAAAACTCATAGTGCTACTTTAGTTCCCTTTGTAGTTCCCTTTGTTTGTTTCAAAAGTGATTTCTCTGTAGAAAAATATATTCAATACAATATACCATAAATATGATGTTTGTAACATTACATATTACACACATTTGAGCTTCATCCAGTTGATCCTGAGTAAGGACTCCACTGGCCAGTAGTTTTGAAACACAGATTGTTCTCATTTTAGCCCAGTTCCTGGCAGATGAGTGAAACAGAAGCAACGAATTTCAAAGTTAGCTTTGCATGTAAAGAGATGCCAAGACCTGATGTTAATACATTCACACATGACATTTTGAAGATACAGATACATTTCAAGCAGGTTTGGATTTTATCTGTGGAATGCTGAGCTTAAGGGTTTTGATACAGAACATTTCCACAGGTTTCACCTTGCTTAAAAAAACAGCATTTAGCATGGAAGCTAAGACATTGTCATTTGGTCATTAAAAATCACTGTGACAATTTATGGCTTATGGAATAGGACCTTTAAATATAGAACCGTGTAACTATATAATTGCATGTACATCACAAAGACAATTTTAACATTTAACTTTGCTATATTAATGTCGGGGAAATGCCAATCATCATGTAAAATGCAAGCATTCCATCAAAGGTAAAAGCACTTCATTTTAGGATATGTATAATCTGACACTTGAATGTTTTGTTCAATGTTTTTGATCACCATGAACATTTTGTTGACTTATTCTGAGATGGAGCTCTGTTCTAAACAAACAGGAGATCAGTGTCAAACAAGTGAAACTCCAACTGAGTGTTAGGGGAAGCCAGACTCAAGTACAAAACTACTCGAGAACTCCAGAAGTTCAATAAAAACAAGATCGTCCACGAGAGGGTTCTACACCACTGAGGCCAGTAATAGAGTATTGGTGTATTGTCACTAGGTAGCATGAATGAAAGCAAAAGGCAATATGAAATGCAAAGGCCCTCAGGGGAAGTCGGAAAGTTGACAGCAAAAATGGAAATTCTGGAATTATTTTACAGAATCGCTATAAGAATCTTGTAGTCAAGTTGTTGAATAACAACACAACAAAATTATTGGGGTGAAAAAACATTTTATAGTTTCTTAAAGTATTAGTATAGATTTTTCTGAAAGATATTAGCATACTTTTCAGACATTATTTATTTTTGCAAAAACAGAATGATGCATTTTTAAATATATAAATTATACCTCTAAAAATAATAGGTAAGTATATGATGATTTTCTAATAAAAAGTGTGCATTTTGAGGTGCTTCAGGTTTTATGTAGCAATCTTTATTACGTTTATATATACTGTACTGAAATTTAGCAGTTGTATACCTGGCTGGTGTGTTATTATTTAGGATAATTTACTTTATGTGCATTATTCTGGAATGTATAAATCTGTAAACTTCTTAGTTCACACCTAATATAATTAAAATATATGGAATTGTTTAAAGAGCTTACTTGGACAAGTATTCTACAGTGTCATCATCAACATCAGCATTGACTCTGTCGAGGAAAGCCACAAATTTCTGCAGTAAAATTTGTCCAACAGCTCTGAGGAACACAAAAATAGACAAAGTAAGCAGTTTATTTCATAGTAACAAAAAAAATTGCCTGTAATACATGTGAGCTTACCG
The DNA here is from genome assembly GCA_037974465.1 of Brachypetersius altus. Lineage (NCBI taxonomy): Eukaryota > Metazoa > Chordata > Actinopteri > Characiformes > Alestidae > Brachypetersius > Brachypetersius altus. The sequence continues at coordinate 6,438 of JBBPDB010028697.1, read as the reverse complement.
CACTTGTGGAGGAATAATATGCATTTTGCGTCTTTCTGTCTGTACAAGTATGTTGAGTTCTTCTCTGAATGCCATCCATTTGTCAAAATATGTTTTTCTGTGCAGTCAACAGGAAAGAGAAATAATGTTTACTACAAACTACAAACTGCATATGATACGATATTAACAAAAATGGTAGCACTTTATTTTGATATTCCCACATAGATCATCCACTTGATATGCTTCAGTATGAGAACAACTAGTGCTTACTTAAAATTTTGCACCTCTTCAGTGTCTGCCAGGGCAGTTATGATGTCCAGACCTCTAAAATATTGTCTTTTCATCTCAGAAAATACACCCATGTCAGACAACTTTTCATAAATTGAGTAAGACTGAACAACAATCTCCTTGCCCACAGTCCTGTGAAATGATAGGGGGGAAATGAATGGTCATGATTTTTAGTCTTTACAAAAATAACGTAAAACCTGTTTTCTCTCTGGTGTGTGTGTGTGCGTGTGCGTGTGCGTGTGTGTGTGTGTGCGAGTGTATTGTGACGGTGGGTCACTCCTCCCCAAGCCCTGACTAAAGTCCTGAATGGACAGCTCTGATCAATATCTGAGGGAGCTTTTTGCAGCCGGGCACCATTTCAGCATCTCCATTTTCCATCTGTTTTGGACCAGCATATAGAGTGGTGTGGTCCCTCCTGACATTTGGTGGCAAATGCTCATGGTCAGTGAGAGAACGGAGTGATATAAAAATGTATCCCCATCCATGCAAGCCCGGCACACCCTCACCGAAGAGCCTGATAATGAATATACAACAGATCCTCTGTGTCACATCATATTTATACCCCAGGGAAACAGGAAGTGATGAATTACTAATTAAATGTTCCTAAATATTCTTTGTAAACTACTGTAGAAATGACAGAAATACTTCATTTACATTTATTTCCTAGGATTTGTTAGGGGTGCCAATAATTGTGGAACAGGTGATTGTATGATCTCTATGAAAAATGAAAAATAATTATTTCTTTTTCCCCTTTTCTACAATTTTCAGTGTGAGAGTATGCTTCTGTAATAAAAATTGACTTTATGTGATGGTTTGGTCAGTGGCCATTAGGGGCCCTGTTTTTTGGTTCTGTTTTGTCTGTGTTTTTGGGACTTTTATTTTTAATTTCACACCTGTTTTGTTCATGTGTCACATGGTTTTGGTTTCCACCTGCTTTGTGTTTCAGCACTGATTGTTGTCTGTATTTAAGTTCTGTTTATTTGTCATTCTGTGTCAGTCCATCACCCTTACATCATTGTTATGTTCCTGGTCTTGCTCAGCTTGAATAAAGAAAGCACAGAATGGATGCCTGCCTGTCTGCCTGTCTTCCATGGGAAAAAGTACCCCCGCCGCCGTGACACTTTATTTTAAGGCTTTTAACACATCTTAACCAGGGCTGCCAATAATTATGGAGTGCAGTGTACATAGACATCAGTTCAGCATTCGGCACAATCATTCATCAGCTTCTGACTGGGAAACTGAGATTGCTGGGCCAAAACACCTCCCTCTGCCACTGGGTCCTGAACTTCCTCAGTCAGGATTGGAAACAACATCTCCAGCACCACCACACTGAACACAGGGTCCCCCCAGTGCTGTGTGCTCAGCCCTCTACTGTTCATTGTGCTGACCCACGACTGTGCAGCAATTCACAGCTAGACCTACATCATTATGTTTGCTGATGACACAACTGTGGTGGGTTTTATCAGTGGTAACAATGAAGCAGGGGATGTGCAACCGCTGTCAACAACCTTTTCCTGAACGTGGAGAAAACAAAAGGGGTAGTTGTTGAGTTCAGGAGGGCGCAGCGTGATCACTCATTGCTGAGCTTCGCAGCTTCTCGGTGGAGATCATCCAGATCACCAAGTTCCTTGGCGTTCACATCACAGAGAACCTCACGTGGACCCTCAACACCAGCTCCATCACCAAGAAGGCCCAGCAGTGTCTCTACTTCATGTGGAGACTGTGGAGAGCGCGCCAGCCACCCCCAATCCTCACCATGTTTTATGAAGGGATCATAGAGAGCATTCTCTGTAAATGAGATTTACTCCACTCACTGCATCTGCAAAGCCACCAGCATTGTGGATGACCCCACTCACCCCTCACACACTTTTCCCTCCTCCCAGCTGGAAAGATGTATGTATAGCATACAGGCCTCCACTGCCAGAATGGGTAACAGTTTCTTCCCTCAGGCCATCAGCCTACTCAACCGAAACTAAAGCATAATACACACACACTCACCCCAACAACTCAACCTCCCTCCACCCCATCCTACCCCCTTGAAGAACTCAGACTTCAATTACCTGTTGAAAAACGTAAAACATGACATTATCTATCATGTTGATGCTATAATTGACACAATTACATTCATTACTGTTCTGTACTGCTGATAAAATATTTTTATTGCTGTTTTTGAACATGTAACTATTCTGCAACTTTGCACATCTCTGCTGTTAAAATACAGCCCTGGTCAACTACTGTATTCACCCTCACTGTAGCTGTACATTGACTTGTCTTGTCAAGTATTATTGCTCTTGTGTTATTTTTCAAGCTCTTTGTCCTGTTTGCACTTGTGGTCTTGTGTTGTGTTGTGTTGTGTTGTTGTGTTGCACCATGGCCTTGGAGGAACATTGGTTTGTTTTTAATATATACTGAGTGTACATGGCAGGAACGACAAATAAAACTTACTTGACTAATTGACTTGATTAATGTTTTGAAAGACATAAGATTCAACCTCTTGATGCTATATTTAAGACGCTATATGCTTATTCTGAAATCTCTGCATAACTGTTTTATAATATTAATAAAATGTATTGCTTTTACCTGACAGTTCTCCCAAACCTTTCTGGACCAGAAACGTACAACACAATGAGAGGACTAAGGCCAATATAATAAAACTCCCAGGCAAATTCTACATGATATCTAGAAAAATAAATAAGAAAAGAAATGATTAAATATACATAATACATTTAGAAGATATCAGCACAATGCAAAATATTCATGACACAGTAAACATCAAGAATGGTCAAACAGTAAAGTAGAAACTAAAGTACAGATAACTAGTTGAGAAAGTGTCTAATTATTATGACATTTGCACCAGCAGAGAAGATCTTAAACTTTTTTTTTAGCTTAAAATTTATTTTAACTAAGCTGTGAATAAAAGTAATGACTCTGACGCAAACTATATCATTTCACTTATTCATCAACATATGAAAACTCAGGATCAATAATAAAAAATACCAGGAATAAAAAAGACAAAACTTTCAAAAATACAAGACGAATTGCTTACCTTATAACATCATTTACTACTTCAAATTGCGAAATATTTTTTAGTGCTTCGTTCAGTTGATCATCGAATTTTTGGGTTCTTAGTTGTCTGTATAAATATAATGGTACAACAAAAAGTCATACACAAAATACAAAACAGAAATATACAACAAACATTTACTCTGCATTTAGTAGTATGTTAACTGTAATAAAAACATTTTCATCAGCTTCTGACTGTCATTTACTGAGACAACAAATCAACAGCAAATCAAAGCACTGATAGGTGAAGTCAATGACCTCAATTTTCTTGTTAATATAGCATCTGTCAAGGAGTGGAAAATATAAGGCAGCAAGTAAATATACAATTCTTGAAGTTGACATGTTGGAAGAATACAGTAATACACCAGTAACATTAAAACTACGCGCCTAGAATTTTTGGATTGATTTCAGGTGAATTTACACATCAAGAAACATCTTAAATTCCTGAACAGTTTTGCACTAACTGAAATAGTTAGTGTTCCTGGTCTGCAACAATGTTTTGGTTGGTTGTACTTGAAACGAAGTAACACCCACATGAATGCCAGGACCTAAGGTTTAACAGCAGAAAACTGTCCAGAGCATCACACTGCCTCTGCCAGCCTACTTTCTTCCCATAATTCATCCTGGTGCCAGCGCTTCCCCAGGTAAGTGATGCACACACCTGGCCACTTGATGTTAAAAATGTGCTTATATTGCTTCATGGTCCATGGTTCTATCATAGCCAGCATTCAATTGACCATGATTTGTTTTTTTTGTTTTTTTGTTTTTTTGACAATGGACCCGCCAATCAGACAAAAAATTAAAACCACTGAAATGGAACGATCAATTTTATTCACTTCACCTATTAGTTGTTTTATTGTTTTGGCTAATCAGTGTATACAGAAAACCAATGCAATAGATTCTTAAATTGTGAATTGAATATATGACTCACTCTTCAACCTTTTCAAACTTCTCTTGTAATAAAGGAGTATCCGTGGCATTCAGAAATGTATCCCAGTAAAAAACGAATGCCCTGGAGACAGCACTTTGGAATGCACAAGAGGAAATTGCAATGTTAACACAGCCCAAAGAACTACACAGCATTGGTAAATGCACTTAAAGAATATCAACTGGTCTCTCTGTTTGGGGAGCTAACAAATTAATTTAATTGGTATCTATTGACAGCACATCAGACCACAACAACATTTATTATATATTCTGACATGGATATAACATTTTCATACCTTATTATTTTCAAATAAGGTTCAACTATGCTACTGTATGACTCCATAGATTTTTTAAAAAACTTTTTAAAATAAATGTTATTTATGATCTAAGCATCCTCATATCTTTCAGAACACCATTAAGGCATTTGTGGTGTTCAAATAAGGAATAAGTGGTAAAAATTATGCAGTTACAGTAATTATTTGTCACATCTAATAGTCACATCTAGTCTGGTCTACATTTCCTCTTTTCTTTCACTAAAAATGACAGACACATCTAACAAAGATGCTTACCTTACTAGCACAAGGAAATCTTCCCTTTCCTTCTTTTTCTCAATTTCATACATTTCTTTAACCTTATCAAAGACTTCATTATACATTTCCCTCACCCTTCAAGACACAGAGCAAGCAATAATGATGATAACAATAATAATAATAATAATAATAATAATAATAATAATAATGACATACCAGTTTCTTACCTCTTAGTCACTTGATCAAAGTCTATTTTTTTATATTCTGCAGTCAGTTCCGCACCAATCTTAAGAACATTCACAATATATGTTTCCACAGCTCTGTTAGATGCGAAGATTGTCAAGATTACAATATTAATGACCATATCTCTGTAATGTGTATGAATACCTCTTTGCTCATTAAGCTACAAAAATACATTCTCATGGGTAAGAATTCTCGTTTTCATTCTGATTTAATTCAGTTTCACAGAAAAAACCCTCAAAAAAAGCTAATCATATTTTCAAATTCATCTTTTTTTAAAATTTGCTTTACATTTGAAATCATGTTAAAAGAAATGAAAACTACTACAATAAACAGTTGTAGAACTGTTTTCTCAATGTTGATATAGCAATGCATGAGGTGTAGACATACTACAGAATACACCTTTACAGTTGTGCTTTTTGAGCTATTAGAATACTCTACATTTCTATAAATATGAACAAAAACATCACCAGATGTTTTTTTAAAAGTAGATTAAGAGAACCCAGGTAAATGAATGAGGCAAAAAAATAATTGAGGAAAATTATCCAATATTACATAACCCTGAGTGGTAGAAGTTTGTGAACTTCCAGGATTAGCAGTTACTGGGATTTTAATCAAGTGTGTGTGGACATCCTGCTTTATTTAAAATTGGTGGTCCTACAGGACCATGCAGGAAGAGGTTATAAAACCATCTCTAAAGTGTTAGGACTCCACCAATGGAAGAAATAAAGGATGGAATTAATCAAATGTAATCACTACAAGAGTGAGGAATGTAATAGTCTGAGAGGTTGTTCTACCAAAGAAATGTTTTGGAAGGGTCAAGTCAATGTCCTGATTTGAAGGATCAGGAGGAAACAGTTTATGTCAGTAAATATTCCAGAGCCAAAGCTTCTCTGAAAGTGTAATGAGCTACAATCAACCTGACATTCAGAACTGGGACCAGACAGATTTACAGTAGCTGCAATTATGTCTGCACAAAGGGTGTCCCATCAGATACTGAAAGGTTTACAAGCTTTTGCCGGTCTCAAATATGAAATGATATTGCATAATTTTCCTCAATAACTGAATGTCCAAGTATAATATATTTGTTTTATTTGAATCTTTTATTTGAATATATGAATATATTGAATATATATGATGTCATATTTAGGCAGAAATATAGGAACATTTACACTACTCTTAATAGTAGTTCTATGAGAAACTTGTCCATTAATCTGCTTTAAACTCCTGCCTGTTGTAGTTACTTTGTGTGTATATATATATGTATATATATATATATACAGTAAACCCCCAGTTTTATGTGGATCGGGACTCGCGGATCCAGTCACACGCGTTTTTTTTTTTTGAACGAAACTGATCGTTTTACACGGAAATATTCAAAACAACGCGGAACCTGCAAATATGTTCTGCT
>JBBPDB010028688.1:0-11969 GCA_037974465.1 Brachypetersius altus | reverse complement strand
AAAACTATGTCTATCTAAAACAAGTCTATCTATCTATCGATCTATCGATCTATCTATCTATCTATCTATATATATATATATATATATATATATATATATATATATACACTTGTTGTGCCAACAGTCATTTTTACCCCCAGAAATTTGCACTGAAGTTAGTTGTTGTCTTGTAGCCTGACTTGATTTTAAAATGAGGCCAGCCAATCAGAACAAGGATCTTTTATATATATATACATATTGACAGCACAATAAACACTCTAATTCTGTTTAAAGAAATAAGAAACTGACCCTGTAAAAAGAATGAACTGTTTTGATACATAAAATCCCAAAATGACATAAATGGACCTTCTGCACAAAATAAATAGATGAATGTAGGATATTGGCACTAGTGTCTACCAGCAAATGTGCAACATTAGTATTGTGTGTCAGTTTAAATCTGCATTTTGAAAGATGCCATCACATTGTATGATATCTTTGTTTTTAGATTGTCTGTGTCACAAAACATAGGACATTGTAGGAAACTGTTTTTGTAGAGGGTTTCACATTCTCCCACTCAAATTTTCATGCCCCTTGTGTCTAAAATATCTGAAAGAATTCTTTTATCTCCAAACAAGTATAATGATGGATCTGGGGATAGTGTTATACAAACTGATCAGCTTGAACACATGGTACACCTTAATGTCTTGGGGTCAGGCAGTAAGCTCTTGAAAGGACACATACACTCTCTGTTCACTTCATCAGAAACCAGGAAGCTAGCATTTCTAATAAAGTGGCCAGCATGTATACACTGTCTGACTTGTCCAACTCTTTGTCTGTTCTTTGATGTTAAATGGTTTTAAAAGAGACTGAGGTGTTATTCATACGACTCTCCTCAGGGAGCTCATGATTCAGCCACTGATAAGACACAATAAACCCAATTAAAGCCCAGCCACTGCAGTGCAGTGGTTACCATAACAACAAACAAGAATGGCCTGGCCTTATTAGCTTTTCTGAAACACTGTAAGCCTGCACATTTAGTCTGTGCTATAATAACGATTAGCAGATTTAAGGAACAAAAAAGAAACAACAACAGGCTTTTACAACTTCATTGATTGCTTCCAAGAGAAACTAATAGGATATTGATAAATGTCTGTGCTAAGCAGTGAGGCGATAACCACTGCTGGCATGCATAATTAAGTCTGTCTGGTTTGCACTGGTAAGACAACACAGACCGGGCTTTGGCCCATTCTGGGACAGAAGGTGATCTCCACAAAACCCCAGTGGGTAAACCAAACAGTGATGTTTAAAAAATGTACCGCCTGTACTCTGATCTCTACAGCAAGCCAGAGTATATTCATTATGTTACAGCCACACAGACACAATCACTTTAAGCCTCTAGAGGGAAAAGAACAATACCTTTCAGAGTTGTTACTAGAGAGGATTTAGATTGCTGTCTGGCAGTTTAATTAGGGAAATTTCAATTTAGAGGAATAATGCAATAAAAATGTATGCAATTACCTAATGTAGTGTGGAGCTAAAGTAGATCATCAAAAATGGAAACTCATATTCCACAAATTCATGGAAACTCCTACAAATTTGTAAACATTTTTCTTTTTTGCTTTTTTCATGGCAATCCATAATTTTTCATCCATTTTAGTGCTAAATTATTAAGAAAAATACCATTTACTAACTTTGTAATATAAATATTAATGTAAATTCAGTTACATTTAATTTAAAAGGTACATAATATATAACTGTTTACATTTTTTGGTGCTGTCGCCAGAACACAAAAAAGCCATCTTAGGATGCTGAAATGTCCCTGTTCTCAGAGACGGGATGTGGGAAGTAGCCAAACAGAGAACGTTATTCATTTCTCCTTGCTGCTCATTGGCTGCTGCCCAGTGACACATTTTGAGTGTTTCTCTGAGCATTCTCGGGTTTTTTGTTTTGTTCTTCTTAAATCTCTGTATTTTTATTACTCTACAGTAAATCACTGGCCTGTTCATGTTCGAGTGCTCTATGTGTTTCACCAGTTTTTCTAATCTGTTTTTTGTGACCTATTTTTGTCTGGCAATTTACATTTTCTTGCTCCGTGCACTACTGGCTTTGACAAGGTTAGGCCTTATTTGTTTGACCTCAACTGCATTAGATTTTCCATTAATAAACTTCTTTTTGTTGAATCCATGGCCAGTTCTGTCTCCATCAAGCTACAACACGCTGGACACAATCTGCCATAGTCTTGCATAGTAATGCAGTTTTTATAATGCCAATCACAGTGCTTGTAAGTTTCCACTACTAATTAATGGCTGCTTGACTATTTTGAAATAGAATGGTGTTATTTGATTTAGCTCATATTATCCATTCTGTGAATAAAATCTTATATTCTTCTGGGGCCACAGGCTCTGATGCTGAAGTATCATGTAGTGTGATGTGGCATGCTTTAATCACCAGACTGTCTGAAGTTGTGCTGATATTTTGACAGACTATCACAGTGACTGGTGTTCTTGTCTGTCTCCTTCCAGCAATGAGTCTGGCAGAGGCATTAAATTAAATCTGAGTTACAACTTATCTTCAAATGGTGACAAATTGTATCATTCTCAGTTTTCACCCACACAGGGGTGGATTGTGATATAGCAAGATAATGGTTGCATAGCTCTCAAGATAGCACTGTGCAAATAATAACAAGGTGAGGGTGAGATTTAAGCTGTCCTAAGTGTGTGGACAGCTCAGTGTGCATTGTACGTAAACATAAGTAAAATATAATGTGCAAAATGTATTACCAGAATAGCCAGTGTAAACAGTATAACAGTATAAAACAGTATGAAACAAGTTAAAATAGCAGCTTGAGTCTACATTCCTAAAGGTTGTGTGTTCTTAAAAAAAATTGTGCAAACGTTATGACAGAGTAGACAGTTATGTGATTTCTAACAATGTATGCACATACGTTTGTGTATATTGCTTGTTCTGCTGTTGTGCAGTATTTTTGACCATGTGCAATTCTTCTGATTATCCCCTTCCCTGTTCATCCACTTAACTTGCACTTTACTTATATTTATACAGCGAGAAATTGTTTGTTTTATATTGATCTTTCCTATGGATCCTGTTAAACTGTCTTTCTCACTACTGCTGCTGTTTCAAAAGAATTTCCCGACTGTGGGATTAATAAAGTCAATCTAATCTAATCTATGCGGTACTGTTTTCTTAAACATGAACAAGTACTAAATGTAGCTAAAGAAATTTTGTTTGAAGGTTTGTTCATTTTGACTCATTTGTTTGTTTTTGGACTAATACGGTTTGTTTTAGTCATACGGTGAGCCAAATACTAATTTGCTGGGCTGTAAGCTTCAATTAGTTGTTCATTTTTAACCTTTGTTGTTCATCTTTATGAAGGCTGGCCAGTAACAAAATCCAGCGAGGTAAGGGACCAGGGTCTTCTGAGAACAGACTGATTTGCCTTATCGGTACTTGAACTCCTTGACGCCACAAATAGGCCTTTGTTTTTTACAGTGTGGACTTCAGGGGATGCATTTAATTGCATTAATGTCTTCATCTCCAAGCCCCTTGCATGTGTATGAGCATGTGAGTGTTTCAGAGCTGACCTCAGTGTTAGTATTAGCAGTGTGTATTGGGCTGGGAGTGTAGTGTGTTGACACACCGATTCGCTTAGTGAAGTCTGGGGGCTCCTGTTACCGGAGAGTTTAGTCACGCTGCTCTGATTTATGTGGGGAACAGTAGCACACACACACACACACACACACACACACATATATATATATATATAAATGTGTGTTTGTGTGTATGTATACCTGCTCAACAATTACTTTAGTAGCTCACACACTCCAGCCCCCTCAAATAATTACTGAAGGACTCTGTAAACCAGCAATACACAAAAAATGTCTGACCTGAATGTCTGTTATAAAGGTCTGTTAGTCAGGGGTGAGTGGATAATGGAAGAGACAGGTAAGTAATTTCACCTTGAAAAAACAACTAATCATAATTAACTTCCTGGTGTTCTATATTACTTTCACACCCACAGTATGTAAATAATATCAGGTTTTGAGTTGTTTTACTCTTATTTAGATTTGTTTTAAATGGTATATAAAATATGTACTTATTTTATAACATTGCACAGCGGTTCAGGATATATTTCACTGCGTGTTTTACTTGTAGAACTATGAGAACAAATAAAGAATCTTGACAAATAAATCGTGACAAATAAAGAATCTTGAAACTTGAATTTCGGCAAATCCTCTAAAGCCTTTGTCCAGATCCTCCCAAAATGGTGACACAGAATCAAGTTTTGACATGGCCATCTCACTCCCCTGACCTAAACCTCATTAAGAATCTGTTGGCTTAGATGAAGAAGAGAGTTCAAAAGAGAGGACCTGGGAAAGATTTGGAAAGATTCTGTATTGAGTGATCTCTGATTACTTCCTATGGATTCTCTGATCTCATCATGTGTTTTAGAAGCTTCAATGATTCCACACTTTACTACACAAAGTACTAATCCAGGGTTTGACTAGAGATCATTACTCAGAATTCCAATCACCAGCTATGGAAACTAACAGAAACTGAAAGAAATGTACTCTTTCATTACTCTTTTCATAAAATCAACATCAGCAAAACACTTTCAATAAAGCACAAGGATGTTTACTTTTAAAGGATGTTTACTTTGGTATTCTGAAGCAATACGATTCCCCTTTACTGGAATTAAGGGGCCTAAACCAAACCCTGAACAACAGGTGTGTCCCAAACCTTTTGTCCAAATAGTGTTTAAGACGTTGGGGGAGATATTATAATTTTTTGGAGAGGGGAGTACACTATTCCATCAGAAAGACTTGAATGACAGAAGAATAGATCCAGGTCCACTGGAGATGTCATAAAACAATTACGACTGGGGCCTAGTGATGTCCATGCAGTTACACCTCATATTACTACATTTAACTGCTTCTTGTTGTCACATGGGCTTGGGGAAAAGACACAGCAGCAGGCAGCATGGTGATTTAAGACAGGTTTTCTTTAATAGTTTCTTCAACAGAACTCAGGACAGGTTTGCGACATTCAAACACAAAACTCATGTTGGCTGAGAACTAGGACGTCTTGGAGGACCTTCACTCCGAGGAGACCTTTACGGTTAACTCAAAATATACAGTCTTGGAGCTTCTCAGCTCTGAGCCATTTCCGTGTCGCCTGAATGGATGTTCCACTTCCTGTGAGGCTGGAGCTCTTGGAGTCATGCCCTTAATGATCATAGAGAGGTGGAGAGAGAAGGTGAGAATGCACACAATTGTTTCCTGCCTCTTTGCAAAATGGCCAAATAGTTTCCTCTTCCACAGCCGAGCTCACAGAACACACCAGAGTGATGCAGTTCACTTTCAGAGTCCACAGCAAACACCAGAGTGATACAGTTTCTTTTCAAAGTTCTTTAACAAAGTGTGCCTCAGCACCTTACCCATGAAACTGGGTGACCACGCAACGAATCGCTGGCTCAGCCGGGCTTAAAACACACAAGTGAACATGGCATTAGGTGTATAGCAACCCAGAGCCTGCCTTCCTGCAGCTCCTCTACACCTGAGTTGCTTAAGCACCTAACGACCACACACACTAAACACAGAACACAAGAACTCCGTGGCCAGTCTTAGTGTCACCTAGAAATCAGGCGATTGACTCCTTACCATGCGAGACAGAGGCTGACCAGACATCAAACTTACTAACAGTACTCACTTTTGCGGAGGAGTTCTTTTCCATATTATAGCTCTTGCAAGACTAAAATGATGTGCTTTCTGAATTTTTAATTGACTGTATATTTAAGGATAAATTCTTTTTCTGACTTACTGATGCAGACCAGGATATAAAACTGCTACTCTTCTATAATTATGGGGGATGAAAGAGAGAGAAAGAGAGAGAGAGAGAGAGTAACACATATCATCCCTGGTGCTAAAGCAAATTAAGCACACTGCTAATCACTGTGGGGGGGGCATAGAGGTGAAACACTGCAAACGGGTGGGCTTGTTTTTGCTGCTGGTTTGGTAGCAATACTCACACACACACACACACACAGATGCATGCAAGCACAGGTCTGTGGAATTGCAGTGTGCACTATTTATCTCTTAAAGTGCAAAGTGCCATTGTTGCACCTCAGAGCAGAACTGGAAATTCTGCTTTTTAAATTCATTCTCAGTTTATTTCTGAGAAAATGTGCTTTATGTTTGTTATAATATTCATTTGTATTATAATGTATCCAACAGAATTAAACATTTTTTACAATATACATATGTGAACACATTTGTTGGTACCCTTACAGCTGACCAAAACAATGCACAGCTGTAAGAAATGGTCGCGCCTCGCGTGTCACTCCACCGGCCATCTGAGCCTGGCATCTCCCATTTCCCCGTTTATTTCCTTCTTTATTCCACACCGACTTCAGCACACACTGGATTTCGTATCCTGGCTCATTTGCTACAAATAAAGCCACATGGGTACCTCCTATAATTGTTTCACTTTCTGAACACATTACACAAACATGACAAAAAGCAAAAAATGTAAATGTTGTTGTCTTATGTAAATGTGATGTATGTGATAAAGCAATCCAATAAAAGTGTGAAAAAATATTTTACAAAGATATTCTAAAATAGCCTGGACAGATTTTTTAGTACCATTAAAAGTAATATAATTCATTGCATAATGGTCATGTTTCAAACTACATGTTAAACCTGAACTAGTATCACAGGTGTCATTCAGGCATTGCCACTGTGTAGTTTGTTGGCACCACACTGAATCTGGACCAGAGAAAGCAAAGGAGAGCTTGTCTATCGAGCTCAGAAAGAAACGAATAGATAACCATGTTAGAGGTGAAGGCTATGTCCAACGTTCCTTTGGCTACAGTTCCAAATATTATTCAAAAGTGTGAGGTCCCTGAGACAGTAGCCTCTCAGGAAATGTAACTCAAGGTTGATCAGAAGGATAGTGTGAATGGTAGACAAAGTGCCAAGAAAACGAAATATCCAAAGCCACTGAATGCTGATTTCCAAGGTCAAGGTACATTATTGTCTGTTCGCACTATCCATCATTTTCTGAAATATAATGGACTCCATGGAAGAAGATCCAGGAGGACTCCACTTTTGAATGAAAAACATAAAATCGCCAGATTGAAATTTGCTAAAAGGCATGTTGTTAAGCTGTAAAGTTTCTGGTAGAATGCCCTTTGGACTGATGAGGGGATTCCGCGCCGGCCCAAAATGACCTGGCCGTTTTTCTACCGATCCAATTATTTTTTCTCAGGCATTCTTGAATGTTTTTAGCTGCGTGTTTTGGTTCATTATCCTGTCCGGCTCTGGTCTCGGCCATGTTTTGGAGCTGCTTTGCTGCATCTGGGTAAAGAACAAGGAAGTGTTAGGACTATTAAGGCATCTTGGCGCAAAACATACTGCCAAGTGTCAGAAAGTTCAGCCTCAGTCGAAGGTCATGGGCCTTCCAACAGAATAAAACACAGTTAAAAGCATTCAGGAATGACTTAAATGGCCCCATCTGAGCACTGATCTTAATCCTCAATAATTGAACATCTATGGAAAGATCAGAAAAATCCACCGTGGAGAAGGTCCTCTTCAAACCCGAGACAGTAAAGCAGTTGCTCAGGAAGAAAGGGCCAAACTTCCTGTCGGCAGTGATTGCTGCTAAAGGTGGTGCAACAAAATATGAAGTTATAGGTACCATGATAATTTGTCCCTGGCATTCCCATCTGCTTGATTATGTAAAATGTTCCACTGAATCAAAAATCAAGCAAGAAGCAAAGTCCGTTTCAAATTATTTCAGAGATAGTTCTTTTATGTGGAAGACTAGCAAAAATGTTGTCCACATCTGTATCTAGTATTTTCTGATGAGATATTTACTGTAATTCTTTGTTTACAGTAAATTTGGTCAGGTTTGCTGCCAGTTGGCTAATTCTTGCACATTTGCCTTTAACACTGGCACATTTGGGTTCATTAACATGCATCTGCTACATAAATAAAGAAGCCAGAGTGACCCTCAGGTTGAAATTCAATGACATAACCTTTTGATTTACAGATTTACAGCAATTTTTCATTTGAAATGTGTGAGACACTACACTGTTGTAGGTGTGAGTATCTGCAGAAAGTCTTCGTGTGTGGCGCGCCCCACCTGTCTGGGTGCCCTGAGCCGAGAGGGTCAGTAGAGGACCAGTAGGAGGGCAGCTCTGTCCTCACACACTTACACACACACCGTTACACACAGTGTGAAACAACAAATTAACCAGTCATCCTCAAAACGACACCCAAAACCTGAAAAAACCCTCCTCTACTCACTGTGTGGTCTGTTGGTAGAGGATAAAGCACTGTGAGTCAGTCAGAAGAGAGACTGAAATAGTATTAAAGCTGTATAATATGGACTAAAAGCTTCGGTTAACATATTCTGTTAACAAGTCTCTCTCTGAGGTTTATTAAATATTCCACCGTACCGTACACAGTACCTATCTCAGCTAATCAATCATGAAATACTTTGTATGTGTGCATGTGTGTGTGTGTGTGTCCAGAAGAATCTTAAATTATAGATTCTGCTAAATGCTGTAATGTAAATGTAAATGTGTATGTATGTTCATTAGGATTGACAAATTATTACCACAGATGTGTGTGTGTGTGTGTGTGTGTGTGTGTGTGTGTGTCTGCAGTAAAAAAGTGAATCAACCAACAACATTCAAACAACGTAAAATTACTTTAAAAAAGTTTCCAACAGCTTTCATTATAAATTAAGGACATTTTTTCTTGAAAAGCGATGATATCATGGTTCACCCGAGGAATACATTTTCAACCTTGTCTCTGTCAGTTCGTCATGAAAACTTCACATGTTTAGTACAGCTGTTGTTTTAAATGACAAAAATGAAGATAAAGATGGGGAATTTTTACTACAAATAGGTACTTAATGCATATATGTTTGGGTTATGAAGCGATACCGCATTAGGCTATGTACAAAGTTTGCTATGGAAATATAGGATCAGAATCAGAAAGCTTTATTTATCCCAGAGGAAATTGCTAATTTATTTATTTAGTTAGTTTAATAGTATTAAAAATCTGAGTAACTGAACTCTGTAACTGAGTGTTTCTGGACTATCTCTTGCTCAAGCTGCTATTGTTCTTTTGGTCTACACTATTGAAGATGCATAAAACCACAGAAGACAGAAGAAGACAGACTCCTCCTTTTTCAAGACAAATCAAGTAAGTGGAGTTGAGAATGAGATGAACTTGTTATGATTTAACTTACTCCTACTTTGTTTGAGTTATTAAGTAAGTGATAATGGGTGTGACGGAGTAAGGGAATCAATAAGGAAAGCACATTGGAGGCGGTAATGTAGTCTTGTTTTTTTTATAGGACCTGAATCCAGGCAAAAAAATGTCAATCATGCTGGTGAATTGAAGATAGTATGATGTACATTAAACAAGTTAAACAAGTTAAAGGTAAAATATGAAAGCTAAATTAGAGTATTTTAAGTTTAAGGTATATTATAACTGAAGCAAGTGCATCATATTAAAGTGCATCATGCCATATTAGCACAGTAATGTAAACAGCAGTAAGGACCTGTATAGCAGCATAGCAGCACATAATATAATAACAAGTAATGTAACATTATGAAATAAGACAGATATAAAAAATGACGATGAATATGAAATAGGACAATGGACATGGTATGACACCCTGAAGTGCTGTACCAGTCCCTTAAGGGGAGGGGGGTCTGAGCACAGAAGCTCCTTTTGAGTCTTTCTGTTTTGGCCATGATAGTCCAGAAGTACTCTTAGTCCAGCTTGACTGTTTGTTGCTAATAATCTCTACTTTGATCAAAGTCATTTTGCTATTTTTACAGCCATTGCTTGATTTCTAAAGGTTAATGTCAATAGTGTATTATCAAATTTTGATCATGCTGATGCGTGAATTTGATCTCTCTGTCACCTCAGATTTGTACCACAGTGATGAGGCAGCGCCAGAATAACAGTCCTCGGTGGGAGAAGATGCACAGCACTTTAACACACATTAATTAACCCCTTAACACAGTCTGAGGTCAGTGTGTGAGGATTTCTATTACTTGTTACCTACATTAGTCCTAATGCTCCAGTGCAAAACTAAAGAGGCAAACACCAAACATGTCTAAACTGATCAAATGTTATTGGGGATGAGAGGGACAATGTGGAAATTTAAATTTTTTTTCCTGAGCTATTCCTTTAGGGTTCTGTAATTGGATCTGTCTGCACAGAGATCCACTACTTTAACTGCAGTTCATAATATCAGCCATTTCACGGGCCATGCATCATGAGTAAATAAAGCTGGAGAAAGGTGAAGTGGCTGTTTTTGGTGTGTTCCCCTGAGTTCCATCCCTGCTGTGTGCCTCCTCTGACCCCGGATCAGTATCAGCCTTTACTCAGACAAGACCTCAAAGGGCAAAAGGGCATGCAGGGAGCACAGTCTGTTACACCAAAGCAAAGAGGGAGGAGAATAGAGAATATAGTTTTTCAAGTGTTAGCGAGACCCTTGCATTTACATTTAAGCAGATTTAATCAGAACAACAGATTCACCTGGTTTACCGCCTTACCTAAATGAAGTCAATCAGCCAAGACAAGTTTACTTCTCTAGTTTTACACAGTTTTAACTAGAAATATGGCTTATTTACATACCAATTAGCATCTAAGATAAGTAAGACTTGCTAATCTGGTTCTAACACTTTATGCCATACTGTTTTCTATAATTATGGGCATAAGTACAGATTAAACTGTTAGATTATTCACTGTTCATATTATTGTGATGTAAATTTTGTTTATTTCAGCAAGTGTTTTTGATAGGTCTAGTAATTTCTCCATAATAAACGATAAGCACCTCCACTTTGAACAATGTGAAATTCGTTCGCTGCATTTTAACCCATTCACCAAGTGAAGCAGTGGGCTGGCGCCAACAAAGGGCACCTGGGGAGCAGTGTACTGAAAAAATGTAGTGTCAATTACTCTGACAATGCATTTCTTTTCTCATGTGGAAATGATGCACATGTTTTTTTCAATATAGGTTCATGAGAATATTTTGGATCATAGCACTTTTTGCACAAATGCTTGACCTGTTTGAGCCACAGTAGATTTTAGGAGTGGACTGAATGTGGGAGGGGGTGGGCGGGTCAGTTTCAAAGAGGGTCCCACCAATCTGTGTAAACAAACAGAGGTCATGGTGAGGTCAGGCTCGAGAACTTTCAGCTCACACCCGCAGTCGCCTCTTCTTGGCTATCAAATGGCCAAGGCCAGCCCCGCAAGGTCAAATCCATATCAACATTTCGTCAACCTGGCAATACAGGCTGTGATATATGGACACTGAAAGAACGTTAACACACTGCCCATCAAATGCTGGCAGACATCTAACTTTTTAGATGGTTCTAATAGAAGTGAGCATGTTTTCTTTTTTTGGTTCACCATGATGTACCATTTTAAATAGACCTGCAATGGATTTGCGACATGTCCAGGGTGTTTTTTTGCCTGTTGAACTGCCTGCAACTGGGCCAGCAACCAATGTGATGCGTCTGAATTATGGAAAGCCTAGGTATGCCTTAACAAACATAAAGCTGAGTGTATCTAAAATATTAGCACATAGCCAACGATAACTTGATCACTAACTTTTGCAGGGACTTTTTTCTTCCTGCAATTGATCTAGAAAATGAGCACAGTATGCTAATATGGTGACTCCACCTGCTAATGTCCAGTCCTGGTTCTTTAAGACATTTATCCAAAATGCAATGGGGCACAACATGATAGATGAAGTCACATTTTACTTTTGCACCCGAAAAAGTTGCATTCATGCAGTAAAAGTAGGGGAGGTATTCACATTGAAACTACTGCAGAATTTCTCTTTGTTGTTTTCAGAGATAGTGTAAGTAACACACACACACACACACACACACACACACACACACACACACACACACACACACATACACACACACACACACACAC
>JBBPDB010028658.1:0-11971 GCA_037974465.1 Brachypetersius altus | reverse complement strand
ACTTTATCTCCAAAGCATTTAACATCCCTCTGATGTCCTCATTCCTGAGAACCTCAATATCTAGAACTCTGCAGCCTGCAGTTCTGCCTCCTGTCTTTTCCTCATTGGCACCGTCTCCAAACCAGACACCATCGCTGGTCTCACCACCATCTCTTACACCTTTCCTTTCATTCCTGCTGAAACCCTTCTATCACACCTGACACTTTTCTCCACCAAGTCCAACCTGCCTGCACACGCTTCTTCACCTCTCTTCCACTCTCTCCGCTGCTTAGGACCATAGACCCTAAGCACTTAAAGTCCTCTGCCTTCTTTACTTCTACTCCCTTCACTGGTCCACTTGTGGCCCTCTCATATAATAAGGATTCAAAATAACAGTGAAGTGTTGAATATTCAGTTCATTTGCATGATTTTATAAATGTTGTCTGTCATAGATTTTAAGGACGGTGTGCAAATTGAACAAAGACTAGAAATATGATGAACTTAACAAGCCTCTGAGGAGTAGATCAGACCCATCTGAGAGTTATCTAATGTACTTCACTGAATGAGATAAGAACCACTTCAAGCAGGACCAGTCGAACAGGAAGAGCAATATACGATAGATGGCCCATGTACCTCTGTGGACAGGGTGTGTAAGACTGAGATTAGTGTTGGTCTGGCAGGAGGTGGTCCCTCTATAGTGGGAAACATAAATGTTCCCCGGAGAGATGGGGCTTTAATGCACAGCCTAAAGGCCCCAAACCTGCTCAAAGCAATTCTGTCCTTCATCTGGATATCCAGCTAACCAGACACGCAACACGCCACCTTCACAGAGACGGAGAGAAAGAGAGAGAGAGACCGAGTGAGAGAGAGAGAGATAAAGAGAGAGAGAGAGAGAGAGAGAGAGAGAGAGAGTGGGAGAGACAGAATGTGTGAGAGAGAGAGAGAGAGAGAGAGAGAGAGAGAGAGAGAGAGAGAGAGAGAGCGAGACAGAAAGAGAGAAAGAGAGAGACACAGAGAGACAGAGAGAGATATATATATAGAGAGACAGAGATATATACAGAGAGAGATAGACAGAGAGAGACACAGGGAGAGAGAGGGGGAGGGGGGGAGAGAGAGAGAGAGAGAGAGAGAGAGAGAGATAGACAGAGATAGAGAGAGGCACAGAGATACGCAGAGAGACAGAGAGAGAGAAAGAGATATAGAGAGAGAGACAGAGATATAGAGAGAGAGAGATCGACAGAGAGAGACATAGGGAGAGAGAGGGGGAGGGGGAGAGAGAGAGAGAGAGATAGACAGAGAGCGAGAGAGGGGGAGGGGAGAGAGAGAAAGACAGAGACACAGAAGGGGAGAGAATGAGAGGGAATGATAGCAGGAGATAAGAGACGCCATGCCAAGCGAAGGTGGGTGGACAGGTGTGATCCAACACAGACATTTGTGCGAATCCAAAGATAAACAACAAAAGAAAGTGTGTAAGAGAACGAGAGAGAAAATGACTTGCCATTAGCTGTGAAGAGAGAGCCATATTGGAATGTAAGTATAATATTTGAATCATTGCGGGATTGAAAAATGCTCCCGTGGGGCAGGAATAATAATTCACACCATAAAAAAAGATTTCAATACTGATTTTCATTAAGATCTAGTGCCAGGCGCTGCTGTCGAGGCCCAAACTGATCCATGACAGTATGAAGGCACCACATGACTCACGCCCCGCATCTTGCTGCTCCAAAACCAAACCAGTCTTCACCTGCTGAGACCAGTGTTGGGCAAGTTACTTTAAAAATGTAATTAAACTACTGATTACTCCCTTTAAAAGCAATCAAATTACTAATGTGATTACTTTATTTCAAAAGTACATTACTAGTTAGAATACGAGATACTTTAAAGAAAACACACTCAAGTCAGCTCAAACACGCTCTTAAGTCAGCTCAGACACACTCTTAAGTCAGCTCAAACAGTCTTAAGTCAGATCAGACACACTCCTAAATCAGCTCAAACATAGTCTTAAGTCAGCTCAAACACTCTTAAATCAGCTCAGACACAGTCTTAAGTCAGCTCAGACACACTCTTAAGTCAGCTCAGACACACTCTTAAGTCAGCTCAAACACAGTCTTAAGTCAGCTCATACACACTGTTAAGTCAGCTCAAACACACTCTTAAGTCAGCTCATACACACTGTTAAGTCAGCTCATACACACTGTTAAGTCAGCTCAGACACATGCTTAAATCAGCTCAAATACACTGTTAAGTCAGCTCATACACACTGTTAAGTCAGCTCAGACACACGCTTAAATCAGCTCAAACACACTGTTAAGTCAGCTCATACACACTGTTAAGTCAGCTCAAACACACTGTTAAGTCAGCTCAGACACACACTTAAATCAGCTCAAACACACTGTTAAGTCAGCTTATAAACACTGTTAAGTCAGCTCAAACACACTTTATTATTAAGTGTTATAAACCTGCAACACTCACAGTGCTGTTCCTGCCTGTAACTGAGATGAATTTACAGTAATGGCTGTATTTCAGCTACTGAAGGTGTTCTTCTCTTACCAAGCTTTTGATGGTGCTGAGAATCAAATTACAGAGTTGCGTTATTAAGTAACGCATTACTGCCCAACACGGTTGGAGACACGTGAGAACCATATGGCTATGGCAACTTTATTTATAACACACTTTACAAACCAAAATGTTGACTAAACTGCTACAAGTGCAACAGAATAAGAATAATAAAAGCCAATAGTAAACTAAAAATCACACAAAATACATTAAAATGAAAATGAATTAAATAATTAAAGCAACGACAGATTCAAATGTCAACATGTCATGCTGTACCAAAGGCCAAAGTGAACAAATGCGTATTAAGAAATGATTAAAAACAGATATAGAGGACGCTTGTCTGATTAGGTGTCAGTTTAGGTGCCAACACTGCAAAGTCCCGATGCTCTCTGAGATTCTGACTATGTTTACGGCGTTTAGTAGATGCTCTTATGCAGAGCGACGTACATCAGTGCTTAAAGTCCACAACTGTTCTTAAACCTGTAAAGCTATACTTAAATCAACAACAGATTTTTAACCAAGTTACTGCTGGCTAAGTTACACACCATAACAAACCCTGTGAAAGAGAAAAGCCAGTCAGAGTCAGCTGTGTCCAGGACTAAGCTGGTCAGAACCTGAGAGACTGAGAAGGTGTTTATGGACGAAGGAGGTCTGAGAGGTACAACGGGGCAACACCAGTCAAACACTTAACAACAAATAAAAGCAATTTAAAATGGATCCTAAAAAAGGCAGCCAGTAAAGAGAAATTAAACCCGGGTGATATGCTCATATTTGCATGTGCCAGTTAAAATGTTGAACTGCAATCGAGGATTAGAGGACTGACTCAGCCCAGAATAAACTGCATTACTGTAATCCAGTCTGGTGGTTACAAAGGCATGGACTCCTGTTTCAAAGTACTGTTGTGCTAGAAAGTGCTTAATTTTGGCCTCAGGTGAAAGAAACTAGATCTGACAACTGATTAAATCTGGCTCTCAAGCTTTAGTTCAGGATCCATTTTAAAACCCAAATTGACCATTTTCAAATATACAAGGGGAAGACCAGCAGAACCAGGTCCAAACACCATCATGACTCTCTCTGTTTTTTATGCTGCTAGAAACCGCACATTAATATTCATTGCCATTTTAAATTGCTGTTTTAATTGCACAAATTTATTTATTGATGTCCTGCATTCTCTTGCACATTTGCACTCTTGCACATCTCTGATGCTAAACCACAGAACTGGTCAAATACTGTCCTCAATGTAGCCATTGGCATTTGCACTAACATTGTCTTGTCCTGTCTTGTTTAGGGGTGTCCTGTCTCGTTTAGAGGTATTGTTGCTCTTGTTCTGTTCTGTTCTGCTCTTGTGTTGCTGGTCCTGGAGGAATGTTGTTTCATTTTTACTGTGTACTGTGTATATGGTAGAAATGACAATAAAATCTACTTGACTTGACTCAGTTTTAGAATCATTGAAACAAAAAAATCAGCAACATCCAAGATTTGATGTCCTCCAAACATGTTTGCAGAGAGTTCACAGACAGCCCAGCTTTCTTTCTAAGGGAAATGTAGATCTGGCATTCATCTGTGTAAAAATGAAAGGAGACACCATGTTTCCCGAAAACTGAGCCCAGGTGGAGAAAATACAACGAGAGCAATATTGGTCCCAGGATGGAACCCTGTGGGACTCCATGGGACAGTGGAGTCCAGGAGTACTCAGAATCACCTAGACGAACCAAAAAGGTATTTTAAATAAGACCTGAACCGTTCCAAAGCCACACCTTATATTCCAAGACAATGTTCCAAACACGAGATTAGAATCTCATTGTCTACAGAATCAAACGCAAACAATTAGAGCGAGTAAAATAAGAACCACTCTGTCACCGGAATCACATGATAAGAATATCAATTAAAGTCTTAAAAGTGCTGATTCAGTGATGTGCATTGCTTTAAACCCAGATTGAAGAAACTCATGGACGTGAGATCAAAAGTGAGATCATCTACACTTTACTGACTTTCATATTTAGTGACACAGTGGGTTATAATTACCCTCAGTTTGCATTTTGCTTCATCAATATGCTACAAGAAATAGAAGAAAAGGTACACGCAGTGTGTTATGGTATTACTATTGCAAAATTCATGATACAAAGTTTAGTATAAATAAACACACAAACAAGTAAACAAACAAAAAGAAATAAATGAATGAATAATTAAATAAAATAAATAAATACAAAAACTACACCACAAATTTGATTTGCTTATTGCTTTTATAATAAAGCAATACAATAAAATGCCCCCAGCGTTCCGGAAATAGTTTATTAGTTATTTTATTATTTCCCCCAGGAAGTGTTATTTGTTCAGTGTAGTCTATTCATTGCTGTTTAATTCTCTGCTATTTTTTATGTGTGTGGTAATATTGTGTATACTAAATTAATTATAATGGCTTTGAATTGTTACGATTTTAGAAACAGAACTGTACATAAACAATAAATAAATAATCTTTCTGACTGCAAACAAAAACGTTCTTTTAGAAACTGATTAACAGATAATGTCTCTTCATTTAAATAAACTACTGGATGCATTTCCATGAGAAAATGAATGTGTGATTGTGTGTTTGCTTTAATGGGCAAAAAAAAACCTTGCTATATGGATTCAAACCTTCACCCTTCTGGTTCTCTTCATTTAGTGCCCGGCACTTTATCACTGAGCCACCAGGGGGCGCTAACTCGGTGGCTCTTCCCAAGCCATCTGTACTTAAGTGTGGCTGAACACGGGCTAATTCACTTTAATTAAACCACAACAAAACAGTGACACATGAGTGTTTTATAGCTGACCTGAGCTTTAGTGTCTTGCAGTCTTTTTCTGAGTCTGCTGCATGTTTGAGTTTCTCTGTGTTTTGTCCCTCTCTGGCTGCTTTAATCATTATGTCACAGACTCTCTCTCTGAAACACATTTTAAAGGCGACTCTACTGTCTGCACTCTCTCCCCACACATTACAGAGACAACTCGACCACAAATAATGTGTTTTTAACAATCAGTACACACGCACAACACCAGATATTACGGGACATTTTTACATGACTTTTCAAAAACTATAGGAGGAGCAGAGGCATAAACTGCAGGTTTTATAATAATAATAATAATAATAATAATAATAATAATAATAATAATAATAATAATAAAGTGAAGTGAAAATAGTGAAAAGTGAAAGTGATCATTTGGTCATACGTGAACACACCACTGCACACAGTGTGAACAGCATGAAATACTTACTCTGCATTTAACCCATTCACCAAGTGAAGCAGGGGGCAGCTACGAACACGGCGCCCGGGGAGCAGTGTGTGGGGACGGTACCTTGCTCAGGGTACCTCAGAGGTGCCTAGCGGCCTTGGGAATCGAGCCTGGACTTTCTGATCACAGGGCGAATGCCTTAACCACTAGGCCACCAGGTAGATCTAAAGCAACACTTTATAGGTAACCCATTGTGAAAAACTGTTTAGAGCCAAAATCTTGCCTCAAAACTATTGTAAAACAAGGGTTCAGTCAATAGGTAGCATATTCATATAAGTATTGTGTACTAACAGTGTGTGAGGTAGCTTTTAGCTCTATTAAGCTCTTTGGACTATTAATGCACTGACGTGTATCCAATATTTATCTACCGATGTTGATAAAAAATTGGGACTATGTCAACGTAAACCGAAAAAAAATATTCCTTATGAAACATTGATTTATGACTATAAGCTTAAATTGAGGTCAAATGGCTAAAAAATTGCATTATAGCAAGCAGTGTGTTTAATTGACACAAAATGAAGAACTGTGTCAGAGTTAATAATCAGCATATTCATTAATATTCATTTTTCTCAAAGTCATTATTTAGCCAGAATGTGTTTTGTGTCTCTTGGGTTTGCACTGGAGCTGTGAGGGTAATTTTGTGGATATACTATAATGGAATTAGAGCCCCCCGACCCCACAAGAGTGGGTTTCAAGTGAAATGACCTTTTTAAACTCATGCAATAAGCTTTTCTGGGGCTGTTTCTTGAAAGCGTCCTCCTTTACCCACCTGACACATTTGAGGCTAGTACACTTTCACCACTGTGTTGATTGGACAGATAAGACAGTAGAGCTTGTCGGTGCTTGTCCTCTACAGTTGACACGTACCTTTGTGAGATCAACAACCCCTCCCCTTACAACAACACTGACTGTTCTGTGATATTCATTTGAAAGCCTTTTAATTGTTTTCAAGTAGAGGATCGTTAGGAGGTGTTACTGAATCCTCACTCACACCCAGATCTCTTGCGGTTTCAGCCATTTGTCGGTGGAGATTAACATTTGCTCTGTTAGGAATGTGAATTGTGTCCTGGGAGTGTTGACTTTGTTTTTGTAGAAATTATGTAAATAGGCTTCCGGAGTTTCAAAGCATGCCATTCGCTGTAAGTCCGTACAGCCCACATAGAGAAAGTAAACTGCAAAAAACAGCCTGTGTTACGAGGTTAGAGCCTCTAGTCATGTGCCCCACCCGTTTATGCTGAAGTTATGAAGAATGTTTCAGTTTGGACAGCTTTTTAAATAAGGTGCAATACTCAACTCAAACTAATACTCAAACTAATTAGAACAGAGGCCTTTCACAAATAAGTCTTCAAGGCACAGGCCCCAAAACAGCCTATTTTTAATTCTAAGAGATAAACATAGTTTAGAAAAATGTAAAATAATTGCAACTTTACTTTGGTACATAAACCCACACATTATAAACGGACCTCATCAAAATGAAATACTAGAAAAATTTATGTTGATACAGAGATAATATAAAAGTTTAATGGGGCTGATTTCCATCAGAGTGATTCGTTTCTCAATATGGATACAAATGTAGAGGAATAAGGAATAATATAACAGTGATAGATTAGTTATTCATTTTAACACTGATATCACTAGACAACAAAAATGAGTTTTATTCTGTAGTGTTTCTTCTACAATCTCTGCCCTGATTTCGGTGATAACGTTTATTTTTATGTAGCTTAAAGGGTTTAGTTAGAAATGTCATTTAAAAAAAAGAACTAAACTTGGCAGCTCGGCTTACGGTCTATTGTTATTCTTATAACTTTTTGCATATTAATGTGTTGTTTATTTGTTGTACAAGTAGATAACAGGGTTGCCAACTTATAATAAAAAATATACATAGAATTTAGTTTATCTCTAGAACCACTAAAAAACTGATGTGATTTTCTGATTCAGCAAAACTTGACTAAGAAACATCTATGAAACGACTATGAAGCAGACCTTCCATAAAAATGTTTCCTGGTACATTTCATTACTCATTAAGAGGTTAAAGTCATTGTTAACTAATACAGTGAGATTCTAAGCACCATGCTTAATAGAAACACCTTGCTAGTCTTGATCAACAGATTTGTTAGAGGAGTGTTTGCTTTTTCGTATTCCTTAAGTTCAGTTCAGCCGAACCACTCAGGAACTCTGTGACTGAGGTTTGCTGGGAGGAAACTATCAGTCTGTCAAAGCTCCCACATCTCTGAGTGGACATGAGCTCACTTTCCCTCCCTGAGTTCAAAAGTAAACAGCAGCTCTACTTCTCGCTCCCAACCGGCTAAAATGACGTGTGTGCCTTCTTCACATTCCAGCACCTTCAAAACTAGTCATGCTGATAAGTATTCCTGAGTTTCTCCAGACCTACATGCAGAACATATGGGTTTTGAACTTGAATTAAAAATATACAAACCTTCAGAAAAAGAACTTTAAAACAAGATTTGTTGACTTTCATTAAGCTATTTATCCTTTTTTGTTGTTTTCTATCAAAGTTCTACAGACAGTATCTTACTAATGCAAGTAGGCAGACATGGTTTAGTAATGAAAGAAATTATGGGGTTCATAAAATTAGGTCTTTGTGTGATCCTATCATAATTATTTCCCTAAACCACTCATTCCTATTAGAGGAGCTTAAGGGAAGATCAGCCCCCTCTTGTGGCCCTGAGTGATATAACAGAAGGGTGGCCACCTCCTGAAAATGCTTGTGCTGAGCGGTATACCGGTTTATAAAAAACGTTTTTTACTATTGTTATGATATTAATTTTTCTTACACAGCAGTACCGGTTTTAATAGACTAAAGAACGTTCGGAAAATGACAGCTGATAACTATTTTAGGGGGAATCTTTTTTCACTGCTGCACTGATTGGGGAACTGTGCCCTGAAGCTCAGTGTGAGAGTGGCGACATAAACCGGGTGTGGATTATAGGCCATAAAATATTACTTTTAGGGAGTGCTTTTTTGCGCACTCCCCAATTTGTAATTTCTCAAAAATAATTTAATATACAGTAATATATATGCTGTTTATTTCGAGTTCATCTGATTCTGACGATATGTCAATTATTCTGTACATCAACGAGATCAAACAGGCCAAAGACAGTCCAAATCTAAGGGCTAAATAATCCCAAAAGTACGAAGAAACTCTCATCTTTACGAAGAAACATGCATGCGTTTAGCCTTTAGCGTTAGCTTTAGCATTTAGCCCGACAGAGTGGATACATTAACAAAAAATATCTTAGCCAAATAATAATAACTTTATTTATACAGCAGAAACCGGATCAGAGTGCTGCTCAGAGAACTGCACATGAACTTTATTCCAATACAGAACACAGCAAACCATACAAAGAAAGTTTAACCACAGTGTGTAAACATTCTAAGTCATGTGCTTCACAAAAAAACATCTGATCTTCCATGAAAGGAGTTGTTTTGCTGTGCAACGGCCATTAACGAAAGGACCATGCGGCTGGAGTTAAACTAATACCATTCTATAATTTTGAAAAATACCATGATAAAAATGTTTGATCATATCGCCAAGCTGTAGAATATACCATTATTAACAACAGTTTAAAGGAGCTGTTTAATGAATAAATTGATTTAACTTCACTTATCGTCTTTCCCTCATCATTCTTCTTCTCTTTGGTTGTTTCCTTTACCCTCTCTCAGGTCCACACGGTGAAAGCAATGGTCTGCCACGGTCACAGAGTGAGACCACCACAGGGTTCACAGGATCTAGAAGGCATGGGAGGACTCGAGATGAGCAGAGACGGCACACCATCACTAATGGAGTTGACTATGGAATGGTATGAAATGCAGTAAGAACTATAACAGCTAATTTGGCCACTTCAGGGTTGTACTTTAAAATTGCATACAGTGAAGACTAATACACAGTTCAGTTGTTAATCAGATTTATTGATGTGGTAATGTATCATCAGCTTAAATTTCATGATTGTGATACATGGATATGGTGCAGTTTCACTGTTGGTAGTGTTAGGATGAGTACTGGAAAAAAGCTTGATAACAGTGAACCCTGTCTTTTTAAGCTGCTTGTTTTGTTTTAGTTCATTTTAGTTCAGTTTTATTTTGTGCTTTTTAAAACTAATGTGGTCACAAAGCAGCTTTACAGAATCCAGGTCTGGGCCCCTAATGAGCCAAGGATGACAGAGGCATGGAAAAACTCTCGAAAACTCAGGAGAAATCTCTGGAGAAACCAAGAGTGAGGGAGAATAAAAAGATGTCTCTGTGTAGATAACTAACGAGTCTTAGTGTGCAGATTTTATTACTGCTAACAGTGCATCTATGACTAAGAGAGTAGGAACAAAAAGTGCACTTGTTCACTATGTAGGGCATTATGTAGTAAATCAGCCATTTTGTAGTGTTGTTCGAAATTCCAACCGTCTATTTCACCCACTAGTTAGTGCACTACAAAATTGCCATGCGCCACAATCTAGTGTTTAGACATTGTACACTACAGGAACACACGTATATACCATCATGCACTGCAGGTTTCTTTTACTGTGCCTTACATAGTGAATGAGTGCACATTTCAGACACACCCTACAATACTTTTATCTTTCGAGAGTCAAGAAGAGGAGCAAGGTGGAGGGAGGAAAGACAGATGGAAAGTCGGGCTTCAAACGGAGGAGATTCAGTCACACTTGCACTTTCTTTCTCTCTCTCTCTCCGCGGAGGACAGTAGTGCCCTCTGGACCGATCTGTCAGTCCCCGTGTCCACCGGACCTCGCCTCATGAATGGGCTGTGTCTGAACTAGAGAGACAAGATGTGTGTTTATATGACAGAGATAAATTGTGCACTTTTTAAGCAACATTTAGTAAAAACGTAACATCCTGAGTGACCGAAAATAACTAAATGTCACCTCCCCTTCTTCACTAGTTAGCCCCTATACAGTAAACACTATGTAGTGAACAAGTGCACTTTTTGGACACAGCTTTAGAGTCAGTAGTGGTATTTTTTTTGTGTGAGAGTCTCCAGTCTACAGAAACAAGAACACCAATCTGGGCTTTGAGCACCAGTTGCCCTTGAATGGGGGAGGAGCATATGGGCAGTACAGAGGGCAGTTCATTGCTCCTGGACATATGAAATGGTGTGACAAAAGCACCAGCATCCCAGTTTACTTGAATTCTCTACACCCTTTATCTAGCAGGGAAGGTTATTAATGGAAGGCCTGACTAAACAAGTATGATTTTCAGCATGTTAGAGTCCTGAACATTAACCAGAAGGTTAGTCCAAAGTGTGGCTTTATATGAAAAGGCACTTCTGTAGCTCTCGTAATTCTGCGGACTAGCAGATAGCCAGCACATTGAGATCTAAGTGAATGTGAAGGTTCATAGCAGGAGTGGTGTGTGCTGATGATTCCCCATTCACACTGACAAACTGATTTCACACTGACTGATAAGGCTGTTCCTGTGACTCCAACCAGGGGCAGCCTAGCGGGTAGGATTCTGGACCTAGAGGTCATGGGTTTGAATCCTACCTCCAGCACGCCACCACTGGGTTCCTGAGCATGATCCTTAAGCCCAAGTTGCTCCAGGGAGACTGTGCCCTGTAGTTAGGGAATGGAAATATTTTCTAATCTGTCTAATAGAATTGAGAAGTGTATAGTGTTGCACTTAGGTCAAGCAAAACCTGCAAACATACAGCAGACAGTAAAAGATTGTTTACTTTCTTTGCTAGGGCTGTTTCAGTGCTGTGAAGAGGCCAGAATGTTTCATAATCAAAAGGTTAGATTAAAAAAGTAAAAGAATAGGTCTGTAAATTGAGAGCTTACAAGGATTGAGATTTGCTTGCTTTAAAGGAGACTTAATAACTGCTATTTTAAAGCTATTTGGTTATAACTAATACTAGGAGAAGAGTTTGATTTAATTAAAGACGGTTTCTGCTTCCCTAGGTAGCTCTAGACCAAACCTTTTGCCTGCAATTCAGTTTTAGATGCATGTCCTCTTAGATGTACTTTCATGAGTGTAATTGATATTTATGTCCTTGTGACTCTGGAAAAAACTGGACCACTGCAATTTTTAAAATAAAGAATCAGCATCTCTATGAGTGACAGCTGTTCCAGTCCAGTGTCTGTTAAATTCCTCCACAAACACCTCATTCTGCTTTATGAGGGACTGATCAGTGATCAGCTGA
>JBBPDB010028639.1:0-11972 GCA_037974465.1 Brachypetersius altus | reverse complement strand
CTATACTAATGCTAACGTTCTGTTCTGCATTTGAGCAAGCACACTTTGCATTTTCTCTGCGGAAATGCAGTCTAGTTTGATTTATGATTGTTAATTTGTCCCATTACTTTTTGTCCCTTAAAAAGCGGCACGTATACAAACTGATGTAATACCTACACCATTCACTGATTTGTATGTAAATACCCACAAATTAAAGCTGAAAGTCTGCAGTTAAAGCACATCTTGTTTGTTTCATTTCAATGTGGTTATGTATAGAGCCAAAAGTCTAGAATTGTGTCAATGTCCCAATATTTATGGACTTGACTGCATTTATATAGTTTGAGTGTGTTTATTGGAATTTTTAATCATTCTTCCAGACGTACATTTGTGAGATAATGATGTTGGACAAGAAGGTCTGGCTCGCAGTCTCCGCTCTAATTCATTCCAAAGGTGTTCTATCAGGTTGAGGTCAGGACTCTGTGAAGGCCAGTCAATTTCTTCCACACTGAACTCACTCATCCATGATGGACCTGGCTTTGTGCACTTGTGCACAATCTTGTTGGAACAGGAAGGGGCCGTCCTCAAACTCCCCAAACTGTTTCCACAAAGTTGGGTGCATGAAATTGTCCAAAATCTCTCGGCATGCTGAAGCATTCAGAGTCCCTTCACTGGAACTAATAGGTCAAACCCAGATCCTGAAAAACAATCCCATACCATATACCCCCTCCACCAAACTTCACACTTGGCACAATGCAGTCAGACAAGTACCGTTCTCCTGGCAACCGCCAAACCCAGATTCGTCCATCGGATTGCCAGATGGCTCCAGAGAACACACCTCCACTGCTCTAGGCCACATGAAGTTTGGAGGTCTGCATGCCTAGATGCTTAAAGTTATACACATGTGGCCATTGAACTGATTGGAACACCTGAATTTAATTATTTCGATGGGTGAGTGAATATAGTACATATATAAACACTGTACAGGTCTTATATACTGTACCAGTCATAAGTTTGGACACACCTCATTCAACCGATATCCTGTTTTTATTATTGGGTACGTTGTAGACTAATATTGAAAACATCAACTGTTGCTCTGATAACAGCTTTGCACACTCTTTGCATTTTTTAAATCAGAATTATGAGGTATTGATCTGAAATGGTATTTAATTAACAGGTGTTCTTTATCAAGAGTTCATTAGTGGAATTTCTTGCCTTCTTAACGTGTTTGGCACCATCAGTTGTGATGGTCGGGTCGATACACAGTTAGTGATCCTACTCCACTACGGTTCTCCACATTTAGGCAAGAACGACTGAACTAAAGTAAAAAAGAAACAACAGTCCATCATTACCTTATTCCAAAACATATTCTGGTTTAACTTTTTGTTTCCTGCATAATTCCATGTGTTCCTTCATAATTTTTAGTTTTTTTTATAATAAACTATATATAATAAATAATATAATAATAAGAAACAAAGAAAACTGAATGCGTGTCCAAACTTTTGGCTGGTTGTGTGTGTATGTACATTACTATATTATCTAATGAATATATTCATATGTATGACTGTACAGAAAAAGAAAAACAAACACACAAGGCCTCTGTTTTCACTGTAACTGCCGTTTTTTGTTTTTTTATTTCTGCAGCAGTTTTGGCGCTGTGCGACCTCAGAACAGAACATGGACTGAAGGGTGTAGTAGAACATAAATAAAATAAAAATAAAAACTACAAAACCATTTTTTGAGTCATTTTTGACAATATATATTTCAACCAGATTAAACCAAATAACATTCCTATGAAAAAATAAAAAAAACAGGAAGGTGCAATACTTATCATCATTATCATCATTATTATTATTATTATTATTATATTATTAATCCCCACCGGTCAGTAATGTGGTTGTAATGACTATTGACAGTTTTAGGCAGAACAGTATTTTTGTTGTTTTTGTTTTTTAATACATTACAGTCAGAACAGAACCCCAGAATCCCCGTCTGAGGGGAGCATGAGGTTCCGGTCCGGATCGTTTCACTGGAGATGGTTTTCCGTTTAAAAAGTGCACCAAAGGAAAAGGCATGAACCCGTTTTGACCCACACGTACCCTGGCCTCTCCAGGCTCCGCCCACTATTGTACAGGGTCCGCCCAACAATGCTGAGGCTGAGTTTTACTGAACGCTGGAAAATTCCCCATCAAGGATAACAAGGAGACTGGGTCAGCTCAAAAGAGCAGCACTGGCCAGTTCATCCAGTATACACGGTATTAATCCAAATTAGACTGAGAAAAACAGCTTTGGCCACAAAAACGGTTTTACAGCAGAGTTGAACTTAGGTTGAATGGGAATTTTACTGGGAATGCATGATCTGAATAGTACTGCTTTTTTGCTCAAAACACAATGCCAGAAATTAAACAATTTATTATTTATCTTGGCTCACAGCAGTGTTGTGGTTTAATGAGGTGAAGAACTAGTCCTGCAGGCCTCACTGGGCCGAACAGACGCCCATTCATTTATTCAGGATCTTTAAAATAGACTACTGATTTTTATTAATGAGTTTGTAATAAAGTATTTAATAGTACTTTTGTAGTTATTAATTTATTCCAATTTATGTATTTCATATGTTAACTAAGCCCCATTTCATGTCTGAAATAAAAAAATGTATTAAAAAAACCTGGCAAGTCGGAAAAGAAATTTTATGATCTGCGCATTTTTTCCAGCGTTCAGTAAAGCTCCCTCGCATCAGCAGCTGTAAAGGAATCTCTGGGAGGAACAGAAGAACCTATTGCAGTCAGAACAGGTGAGAACACCACACAGATGTGAGGGTTCTGATACACTCTGGAAGACGAGGTTCCTCCGGTTCCTCTGGACCTCTCAGTGGTTTTAAAATCAAAAGAGTTTGTGTTCAGACCAGATCTGAAGACCAACTGACGAACACCAGCATCATCCGAGAGACCAACAGAGACCAACCGGATTTCAGCAACACACCAAGAAAACAACTCCTGCTTAAAACCCAACCAGGATTCACTGAGAAGTAAAACACAGTGCAGGAGATCAGCACCCCGGCAACAGATCAATGTCTTAAAACAGCTTCCACAGACAGACAGCTAGACCTGGACTTAAAAGAACTAGTTCTGCACAAAGAAGACCCATCTCTAGACCGATAAGATCTAGCTCTGGCCCAAGCAATAACCGAGTGAGCACCGTATACAGAAGTCCCTCAGTTAGCTGAGCAGTTAGGTTTGAGTCCAGACTTTTGCTACCAAGTCCATGCGACTGCAGTCAGTATTGTAGACAAACTAAAGACATGTTTTTCTTCAGTCTGCTAAGAATTACACATGGAGAGATTTTCACAGATTCATCTTCATCTGCGTTTTTCTGTCAGATGCTGAAGCGATGGGGCTGCTGGACCTGCGGCTCCTGATTGGGGCTTCGGAGTGTCCAATATGTACGGTGTTGTACAAACCGTTAATGCAGTCATTTCTGTTACAAAAAAATAACCCCTTTAAATTCACTTATTTACAGGCTTATCGGGAACACAAAAATATATATAGACCCCTGTGCCGGCCTTCGTCACTGTCATCATCAGTGTTTCTCATGAAGGAGAAAACAGACAAATACCTGTAAATCCAGCCGTGCAGTAGCACTTCATCCCATTAACAATAATTATAATATGCCGATATTTTACAGGTTATTTACAAATGTACACAAATTCAACAAAAAGCAAAAAAGGGACATGCATGGTTTTGTTTGGGCCAATTTAAGTGATGTTAGGGAGCTGGAAAAAGAGGCTTCCTCGATATTTTCGCTCAGCAAACTGATGATGAAAGGCTGGAAATGAGGCCTCAAGTGTAATGGCTCTGGGTTCAGGATGAAATTGGGAGTCTCTTGGAAATCCTGGAGTGTAAGAGAGAGACAGAGAGAGAGAGGGGAAGAGAGATGCTCCTTCGCCTTCTTGTCTCCCTCCCAGCAGGACCAGCGCTGGAGGACCTTTATGGATGAAAATCTTCAGCAACTCAAAATGCTCACAGTCCATTGGCACTCATTTTGGATTTTTGGGCCATTTCTGCTCCTTTAGCCTGATGGGACACATAGAAGGAAAAGCAGATTAGAACCATTTTCTGTCTGTCAAACTGTCTTATCTGTAGCATACTGAGTAGATTCAATGAAAGAGACAGGAAGTAATGTTTTACTGTGACTACTGTGATAAACCCTAAAGATACAAAGTGCCCAGATAAAGGAATCCCAACCACTCAGCATTCAGCACCACCAGTATACTGATCACTGCCCAATCATCTGGAATCATCAGTAACTGGTTCTTCACTGGTTCAGGACTCAAGTTAGATGTGCTTTGTTCTGCTTGAATGATTAATATGGTCATTGTGTGTCAAACAAAAAGCATTCCTCTGAAACTGGTCAGGTTCAGGGTCTGGAGTGAAATAGAGTCTGTGAAAGCCCTCCAGGAAGCCTGTAGAACAATTCCTCAAGACAACATTAAAAAACGTCTAGCTCTAGAAGCACAATATGAAGTAGTGCGGGAGGGGGCTCAAGACTTTTGCACTGTACATTATGTACTTTCTCTGGCAGACTTAATAGAATTTGAGGTTTTGCTGTGGGGGGGGTGGGGGGGTGTAATCTGGAGCCTATTCCAGCACTAATACGGTGAAAGGCAGAGAAACACCTGACAGGTCACCAGTCCGTCACAGGGTAATTAGTTAATACGTTTTTTCTTTGCCCCTCTGATAAACCGCTGCTGTTCTTTTTGGCAGGTGGGGGACACATCAGCAGATCTACAGAGTTAAATAAGATCAAAGTAAATGGATCAGAGGGCCTTCAGGAGTAAATCAGCTCTAATCGGCTGTAATAGGTTACATAACAGCTCAGCCAGCAAGGACCAGGAACTTAGCAGCTCTGACAGGGTGTGCTAGTAACAGGTTCTCACACACTCACACACACACACACACGTACGTACGTGTATTAACTGAGCTTCTGGTGATGGCATGCCCAAACTGCAGGGCTTCTCCACCAACTCCTCGGCCTAGAAAACACCATAGCACAGCGTCAGCCAATCCTCAAGCCTTTCTCGTGACTAAACGCACTTTTTGCAATATTTTTATTCTCTTTCTTTTTTAACCTTTGTTTAATTTAACTTATCTTAAATGCTGCTGACCTGTGTGATGGGGATTTTGATCTATTGTGAGAATAAATTCTTCGTTGTTGAGAGAAGTGAGCGATATATCGATTTTATCGACTTGATTTTATTACTTATTTTATCTGCCAGCACCAAAAGCGGAACTAATGCAACGCACCGTTCTACACGGGTAAATTAGTGCGGCGCACCCAAACACTGTAGCAGTGTTTGTGCCCAAGAAAGGTCTTGCTACATCTGTAATATGGAATTGGTTCGGTTTTGTGCCATTGGACACAGACCAAACAAGTCCTGTGTCTGACAGCTTAAGCAGTGCAGCCACTTTCTGCAGAGCTAGTGTTAGCCATGTTAGCTAGCGCTGCCATTTCAGATGACTGTGCAGAACACCGGTACTGTTACTGTACTTTAATACCGACTTGCTGTTTGTGTGTTCTAGAGCAGAGCTGGGACAAACAATTGATTTGTGCCTCTGAAGCGGACTAGTCAATTTTTCTGTTATATGCTAGTGCTATATGATAAGAACGGTGGGAGGTGATAAACGCTGGCGCGATGTATATCGGTACCCATACATACTGTGGAAAAGCCAGGATTAACATGCTAAAAGTTTTAGAGCCAAAGTACGTGTCAGATTGAACTTTAACGCTAAAGTAAAAAAAATAAATAAATAAAGTTAAAACCATTTACTTGTCATCTGTAGTTTGATTTTGAGGAAGGGAGGGGAAAGTCGGATTTATAGTGAAAAAATCTGAGATTTTATTTTTTAGGCCATATCGCCCAGCTCTAGCTGTTGATAACTGCTTTATTGGTCACCTTTCGATCCTTGATGACGGGGGCGGAGTCGACTAAAACCTCCACAGAGGCAGAAAGAGGCTTTCCGGCAGCCGAGGCTTCGCTCTCAGCAGGAGGCACTGGAGCTTTCTGTTCACCCACATATACACACCCACACACACACACACACACACACACACACACACACACACGCACTTATTATGTGTACACATAACCCTAAACGCAGGCTGTCAGTTGTTTTTTGAAGGCCATTTTTCCATTTAAAATGCAAAACATAAACAGACATTTAACAAAAATTTTAGAATAGACAAAATATTTCTGCGATAATTAAT
This sequence comes from Brachypetersius altus, assembly GCA_037974465.1. Taxonomy (NCBI): domain Eukaryota; kingdom Metazoa; phylum Chordata; class Actinopteri; order Characiformes; family Alestidae; genus Brachypetersius; species Brachypetersius altus. The sequence continues at coordinate 5,735 of JBBPDB010028639.1, read as the reverse complement.
TACCAGGAAAACAACTAGACTTTGCATGGTTAGACATAGTCCATACTATGGAGTGGCTTTTATTATAATACAATATTTCTGTAACATTTTCTGCAAGTTGGAATTGACAAAGTTACCAGCAAAGCAGGAGCTCTGCTTCCAAAGTTTGCTTCTAAAGAAAACAATATTGTTTCCTAGAATTGTTTTCTTTAGAAGCAAACAGTACATTTGTGAAGGATCCTTAAACTAAACGCATAAACCAGTTAATATAAAAGTTTGAAAATACAGTGATCATTCACTCAGGAGCCACACGTCCTTTAACCACTGTTACGCTCAGAAAAGTATACTGTGATGTAGTTTATCAACAGCAACACAGTCATATGACCCTCCCCACCAGATCACAGGTCACATTACATAACCCAGCCCCAATCAGCTGAACCTTTGAGGAGAGGGTTTATCAGCTGGTTGTGTGTGTGTGAGGGAACACACTTGTTCCTGCTGTCTTTAGTCTTCATGTTTTAAAGGTTAGGGAGGGAGAGGCAGGGAGTGAGAGGGAGAGAGGACAATTATAATAACCAAAACCTAAGACTGTAGTGGAGAAACACCAAAAGTGGAGCGGCTCTGGTGTCTCGGCTTTAGCAAATAACAGTGTGTTTGTGTGCGTTTACCTCTAACTTGGGCACAGGAGGAATAACAGGAGGTTTTGGCTTGAGGTCAGTGAGGTACATGGCCCTGGAGAGCAGCAGCAGAGATGGAGGAACGTTCTCCTTCAGGTGCAGATCCAGCCACTGATGAAGAAAACACCCACAACCACAAGCAGAGTTACGCAAGTACATCCTATACAACAATTTTAGCTGGGGATTTTTTTTTATAAATAACTAAGCTTGAATTTCCAGCCTGAAGATTTGCTTAGAATTCAGCTCCACATTGAAAAATTTCATACTGTGTCCTAAACCACATTCACAAAGCTGATCCCACCTTAATGAAGAGCTAAATGTGGTTTGAGGGTGAAGTGAAAGATTATGGTAAAACCTTTGGGTGACTATTGATTAAAGAGGTAAAGAGATAAAACACGTCTTGGCTGATTCATGACATCAGTGAAATTTCGTGGATATTTTGGTTAAGCTGTACCTGTTGGAGCTGTTGACGGAGTTGATCTGTGGTCAGACCCAGAGACCTCATCCCTCGACTCCGACACGCAGCCTGCAGCTCTGCCACAGTCATTGCAGACACACCCTCCTTAGAGATCATCTACAGACAGGCGGAGAGAGAGAGAAAAAGAATGAGGGAAAGAGAAAAGAGAAAAAGGTGAAATTGATAAGAAACCCTCTAATAGATAAATTGTCTCCATGGAATTGGACAGAGGAGTATCTGCACATATACAAGTATCATAAAAAACTTCGTCGCTCCACCGTTACTAACCTCGTCGTCGGTCTTGATGGTGCGCAGCTGCATCATCAGCTGAAAGCGCAGCAGGTTGTTCGTTCCGATGGGCTGCAGTTCCAGGAGTTTACACAGGGCCACCAGCTGGGGGCGCTCTAAGTGCTCCAGGGTCAGCTCATCCTCAAACAGCTTGGCGAACTTCACAATGTCCTTTGTGCTGGGCTGCTCACCTGTGTGCCTCACCTACACACACAAAACACTTTAGACATGAGTTCTTCTCCATATTGATTCCTCAAGTAACTCGAACCTCCACCGACAAGATTCCAAATGTTAAAATGTTCAATTCTCTGTCCCTGTACATCCATTCAAAAAGTTGTATACAACTGCATTTTGAGGTGGCAGTGGTGGTGTAATGCACATGTAATGTCAAAGATGGAACTGTGCCAATAATTCAAACAAGCTTGGAAGACAAGTGGCACCAAAACAGGGTAGAAATAAATAAAATAAATCAATCAGTCAAACAAAATAGAAAACATCTCGACACTTCCTCACATATTTCTGCATTTCATTGAAATATTAGGTATCACACAGTACAAACCAGTTACTGAACTAAACAGACACACACACAAAAACTGGGCTTTCAGAAAGAAAAACAAACTGCTGCTGCTGCTGCTTTTGCTGCAGTTTACACTGAACACTCTAGGACTGGCCCAAACAGATTTTTTTTTTTTTTTTTAGTTCCTTATTTTTTTGAGCTTTTTGCAAAAAAGTAACATACAAGTGTCAAAAAATGAAGAATGAAATGATCCATTCCATTTTAAATGGTGAATGACAATGCAGTGTGAATGAGTTTGGGGGTTTGGTTACCTTTGGCCTTCAGAATTATGTACTACTGTATATCAGCTTGTGCGCCCTGTACTGACCTGTTGGACGTAAGTGGAAAATTTCTGCGTTTCGTCGCCCCCCACGGCTGCCTTGTTCCTGCGGGCCATCTCTGCTATCGTCTCCTGCAGGAATTTGGCCAGTTCCAGTTTAGCAGCGAGTCCCTTCTTCTGTTTCTCCTCCTATAATAAACAAAAACATCATGAACCCAAACACAGACCTACGAGCAATTTAAGCCTTTCAACTGTTTGTTTTTTGCTCATGCACTGTTCCACACTAAACAAAAGTGAAAAATCATCTTTTGCAACAGTGTTTAGCAGTTGGTAACATACATTAACCCGTATTTCTAAAGTTGTACAGTGTCAGAAACCAGAGTCTATGAGAGACTACTCAACACCTCATGCGTCTGATGCAAATTAGCAAAAGAATTTTTGTAGGGATGCACAGAATATAATTCTTTAACGTGACCCAAAACAGTGATGACGCAAGTAATAGCCTCAACCTGCACGCGCCAGATTGCATTAGAGTAAACATGTCTGCCGTGTGGGCGCATTTCAATATATCTAAGAAAGACACACGGAAGGCTGTTTGTAAAGCAATGCCAAAATTTCTAGAGGGGGTGCATCAACAAAGACTTTCAACGTCGGGATTCATTTATCATATTAAATCTAACATCATGAATATTAATTTATGCAATGCTTGACTTTAGTGAGGTAAGTACACAGAGTTCCAGCCATAACAGCAATATTACAAACAAATTGGTCTTTTGGTTTTCGGTTTCGGCCAAAAAACAAACAAACAAACAAACAAAAAAAAAAACATTTTCGTGCATCCCTATATTTTAGACAGCTCTACAGGAACTATGCTGTATCTAAACTATACTGTGATGGTACTGAACCTGAATCACATTTTGATGTATCTCAGTCTGGTAACAGAGTTTCTGACTCAATTCTCTTATCTTCTGTCATCCCAAAACTGCGTCCAAGGAGTCAAACCAGTGTAAAGATTTTCTGTCAGAGCTGCTTTTGATATTGCTGTCTTTTATTATTTTTAGTCTTGAGATTTTTCTTGCTTTTTTGGCATTCTTTAGCAGTCTGAAGACTGCTAACTTGTTAGCGATGCCCTGGTACACCTTCACATTTCTCACAGCATTAAAGAAAAATGTTACGTTTCACAAAGAACACCCGCTAAAATTTCTCTTCAGACCAAACAGACAGTAATGCTGGGGGGGTTGGTGCTGTACTTTAATAAGACGAAGTGGTAGCTACTTGCCTTCTTGGACTCTGTCTCGAAGGTGGAAGGCAGCATTTCAGGAAAGAGCTTGAGGAAGACGGGAAGCAGGAACTCCATGAAGGGGACAATGACAAAGACCATGAAGGGGACGAGACGGAACAGGTCTGCACAAGTCCTCATCAGCTAAAGGGACAGGACAAGACAGTGTTAACAATCAGATCAAACAAAAGTCTGCTAGGTTAATGAGAGAAGGACTCCCCGGCAGAGGTGTGACCAGAACACTGTTTGTGGGTGGACATTTGGCATATTTTTGGGGATAAAATATATCTAACCATCCATGCCCTTTGTCGTAGGGGGGTCAAATAACACATTTTTAAAAAAGGTTTTTTTAAAAAAACATTTATGTTTCTTAGTCAAGTTTTGCATAAACTTGTATAAGATTGTATAAGAAACACTGCAAATGTACCTGTGTACAATGTAATAAATCTAGTTTTTGTTTAATAGACTAGCATATGTGGTTATTTTAAAAAATGGAAACAAATATAGAACTATGTATACAGCATATGAGAGGAAGAACAAAAACGTGCATCATTAGGGAGGCTATAGGTCGTCAGTTTCCAGCGTTTAACCCGGATATTTTCTACAGGAACAGTCTGTGGTCACTCCTGGCAAATTCTGAAAGAAGTTAATTTATGTCTAGATTTTCTGTGATGTTTTTCTCATGTGCCGTCACTAAATTTCACTTACTTGAATATTCAGTCACTGGATTTTTTCTTACAATCTAACTTGTAATTGTTGCGAAACCCCTTATAAATTGCTTAAACATCCCTTGATGTTTAAATATCCCTTGAATATTTGGGGCATATTTAGGGTTTATACTATAAAAATAGACACAGTCATTTAAAAAACAAACAAAAAATAAAAATCACAAATTTGTGTGCTCTTGGAATGTAACCCCTGTGAATATCTGGTATCGACAGTATTGTACAGTATTGTTCGTTAGAGTGGAGTGAGAATGAGTTGCATCATGCTCCAGAGTTTGAAGATGCTGCTTTTTAGTAAGCCATCTATGCATAACACGGTGCCTGTCCAGTGGAGGATGCACTAAGGGACACACCCCCTACTCAAACCTGCCAAATGGAAACAGCTCAGTTTTGAAAACCCAATTTTTTCATTGGTCAGACAAAGCATTTCGCAGGGTATGCACAGCTTAGCTCTGGGGAGGGAAGTGCCCACACCAGCACCCACCCATTTGTCACACCTCTGCTTCCCAGGGTACTCCCATTTCCTGAAGGGCTTCCCCCCTTTTATGATGTGCAATCCCTTTGTTAGCCCTTTAGAGGATGGATGAAGGTCATTCAGTGATGCTAAATCAATCGGCACACATCTGTAAACAACTGATCAATTTTCTCTCTGAGCTCCTATGGATATACATGATCCCATGAACTGTCATTTAAACTGTCAGATGACAACTTGTGCGATATTAAATGAATAACTGCACATTAACATAATGCTTTGCAATAGATACTGCTGAAGAAATGTTATCCTTAATAAAGTTTCATTATTCTTATTAAAGTTCATATATATTAGTGACACACGAAATCATTAGGAAACCTTTGAGTTTTATAATCCTGTAACCCCTCTGTTTTATATGTTCTCTGTGAGGACTGTCTTCTCTGTATCTCTGATAGAAGGGCGGGGCGATGCAGCTGGAAGTGTCCGGGAACGGAGAAGATACCGACTTTTTTTTTGACTAACCTAAAACTATGTTACACACACACATTGCTTACTGCTAGATAAATTGGAAAGCACACGCTTAGTTTTTTAGAACAACTCTTCTCTTAGGGGCCGTTCACATTTCGCGTCTTTTGCGCGCGCAAGTCCATTATTTCAAATGTAGCCTCGCGGCAGCCGCGCTCATAATGGAAGCTACAGTCGTGACGCGGTGCGCCGCGCCCGCTTTTTTCAGGTGCGTCTGCGCCGCGTTGAGTTGAAAACATCTCAACTTTTCAGAATGCCACAAGCACACCGCGGGACATGTGACAAGATTCAACCAATTAGCTTCCTCGCCTTTTCCGTTACACTAGCGCCTCGGCAGAAACATGGAGGAGCAGCTCATCATTGTGCTCCAGGGATTTCCTGAACTGTATGATTTATCAAGCCCCCAAACTTTTCCTAAAATATAACCCAGCTGGTCCTTGTCGAGTCTGAAACAGGCTTTGAACCTCCCGTTGTCCAGGCGGAGCTCCTGGATCAGC
>JBBPDB010028620.1:0-11973 GCA_037974465.1 Brachypetersius altus | reverse complement strand
CACACACACACACAAACACACACACACACACTCACACACACACACACACACACACACAGCTACACAGAAATAAAGGGAAAATGGTTTCTTATGTTTTTCGTGGCTGTGTATATACACCAGTTTAAATATAATTAATTTCCCCTGTTTACCCTCATTGTGTTCTATCTTTCACTGCGTACTTAATGTATATGACTGGGATGATAATAAAGCTCTACCGGACTTGACTCCCTCAGACCCTGAAAGAGGTCCTGGAATCTAAAGGCTACTGAGTGGACAGCAAGCAGCAGGAGCTCCTGATCAGCATCAGGCTTCGGGTGGTTGTCCCCTGCCTGAGACAGGCGGCTCTCGCTGAGGACACGACTGCCTGTGATAATGCTATTACTAACCCAGAGCAGAGGGACATGCACGCAAAACTGTGAGTGTGTTAAGTGAAAGGGAGGGTGATGGCCCCAAACTCCGCCCCCCAAGCAGTCGACACACATCTTGGCTGTAGCTCATGTCTGATCACGGGCTGGAGGACGAAGACATGTCAGCACAGCATCAGGCGGCGTCTCCGTGCGGACAGCTGTCAGAGAGTGGCCGGCGGTGGCGGCCCGGCCCCCTCCAGCAGCGTCATCTTCCAGCTGAAGAGACCACTGCCCTCGTTCAAGAACTGTCTGCAGCAAATCTCTAACATGTGCTGCAAAGCAGCCTAAATCAACGGTTCTCAACCTTTTTTAACATTAAAGCCCACCGGTCTATCACAGCAAGGCCCACTTAGACGATATTAAATAACCATGTGCGGACCAATGGCCTGTCTCGATTTTAGATTCACGGCCCAATCAAAAGCCTTCGTGGCCCAGCATTTGAGAAACCCGGGCCTAAACTTCGCTTCCTCAGAAATCCCTGAGTAACAGTTGCCATCCCACCTCTCCGGACGCACCTCCTGATGAATGACGGACAAGAATAACGCTCTAAATACACACTCTCTCAGTATTCCAGCATTCGCTTGTTACATTAGCTTAGATTAGATAACCCTTCATTAGTCCCACGGGTGAGACATTGTTACATCAGCAAGGTGGACACAAAAAGAAGAAGCAGCAAAACCTATAATGACTTCACAATTTAACAACATAATAAATGACTTTGACTATAACACCGGACCTAGTTAAAGTCACGTGGTGCATTCATTTTTTTAAACACATTAGTTTCGTGATTAACTGATCGACATAAATATGTTAATTCAACACCCCAAATACACACACAGACACACACTCACACACACACACACACACACACACACACACACACACAGTGCGCATCCTCAGATGAGTAAAAGCAGAAACTGATTGAAAACTGATTGCACCAGAAAATCAAACATGATGCGCCAGGAATATTCCACACATAGAACCACTGCATCAGTCCTGGGTGTGTAGATGTATATTTATACTACGTATATAGTATAACTAATATGTTTAATATTTTCCTTTTTCAAGCCAAAACACTTGTATGGTCTGATGGTTGGACAGTGAAGATCCAGTTGTGTTTGTAGTTAGCAGCATTTCCTGACTCCCTCTGAATGTGTAGCGTCTGATTAACTGGGACAAGAACATTATAAAGTGCAAACTTAGCAGCATGATGTTCTTGACCCTTGCTTCCTATCTTCAATCCACACACGGTTTCTATTTTGCCACAATAGGGCTGTGCGGATTAAAAAAGCTGCTAGAATTATAGTTTATTTGTCTTCTCACATGCTGTACTGCGCTTAGCCAAGTAATGCTTTTAATAACATCTTCCCCTGAGAGTCATATCTAAATACGGTTTTCCAGTCCACAGCTGCTCCCCTATGCTGTCCTCAACAGAAAGCAGACGCTTGAAAACACCAAACACAGGTTCCTGCCTTTTCCTTGAGGAAATCCTGATGCCTCTCGTCTCAGCTGTCATTACAGAGTGGAACCGGTGCCTGGACTCTTCAGGCACCAGGGGGGCGGAGGCGGGGCTGACGTGTTCCGAAGGGAAGATCATGTCACAACTGGTTTGTCGCAGTCTCGTCCTCTTTGGAGGATCCAAATTCGGCCCAGAATAGCAACACTGATGTGAGATCAGCTTTCCCACGTTCTTTATTGACCCCCATCACCATGTGGTCGTGAAGCAGGACTGATCTAGAGACGGTGCCGAGATACAGCCCCAGGGGCCGACAGTAGCGATGCCTCTCCGAGTGCGGATTTAGGATTAGATTCCTCCCAATTCATATCGATTGTGGTCACTCGAGATCGGCCATGAAACAAACCTTAACTCGGATGCCTTTTGATTCCCCGTCCAAGATCCATATTCATTAAGCACCTCGGCGAGGACGCTGGACCGGGACCAGCTCCGTGTCTTTGCCGTTGTAATTAATTTGAATCCGAGAGACAAAAAGTCGGTAATCCTCTGTGATGCACTGGAATGAAGATTCTTGGCTGGGAACTGAATCTCAGGACACATGGGGCTGGAAATGAAACCGCTGGACTTGTTAAATTAGTGGATGCTTTTTCGTAGCACTGCACAAATGATACGGATCTATTTTCTTTGATGTGCCGCTCGAGCACCTTGAGCATCTATTCCTGGCATTTTTACTCCTTTAACTGAACGATAAGATCGGATTTACAACCAGCAAACCTTATTGATCCTGAAGGAAATTGCTTACGCTACGACTGCACAGACAAACAGAGACAAGAGTGATACAAAGTATAGAATGAAGTCAAAATAAAGCTCTCCAGGAAATGCTTTGCACTAAATACACAATTCTAAATACACAAAATGCTGCGGTTAGTAAGAGAGGCGGCTATAAATACTAGAATTACTAGAATAGAATACTATGAATACTATAATAAATAAAACTACTGCTGAAGTAATAGTGGTTTAGATTTGTTCTCTATGCCGAGTCTGTTATTGCACATAATAGTGACATGATTTCGGCCATTTTTGCATGTTTTACTCTGGTAGGTTGAATACGGAGTGGTGGAGGCCTAGTGGGTAAGAAACTTGCCTCTAGACCGAGAGGTCATGGGTTCGAATCCTACCTTAAGCACCACCACTGGGTTGCTGAGCAAAACCCTGTAGTTAGAGAATGGAAGTCACTTTGGATAAGATTTACATTTACATTCATGGCATTTAGCAGACGCTTTTATCCAAAGCGACTTTCATTCCCTAACTACAGGGGACAGTCTCCCTGGAGCAACTTGGGGTTAAGGGTCTTAAGAGCGTCAGCTAAATGCCGTAAATGTAATGTAAACGACTTGGAGCTCCATAGAGGATGTGCAGAGGATGTTCAGGGACCATCCTCCAATTTGGTTCCCATATGTAGGACGGAGGAGGGGGGTCTTTGTCTGCTCTCTGCCAGACACCCACCACAGTGTTCGGGGTTCCATTACCTCCGCAAGAGCAATCAACAGTAAACAGTGCCACTGTCCATAAGACGCAGACCCAATTTAGCCTGTCATTTGTCGCTAAGAGACGATGACAAAAGCAGGGTGAGAAGCACAATTGGTGTTCCTTCACGTTTCTCCACACTGCAGTGCTCAAACAGAAGTATGATAAATGGCCTTGTGGGGGCCGATCCCTCATGCTGCGGTTATGCCTGGTGACTGTCCTCGGGGATTTCTCCGACAGGAGCCAGGAAACAAACAAACGCTCAAGGCAGTCAACAACCGGAGATGAATGAGTGAGCGTTAGAAACTTTATATGAAAAGTTAGAAAAGGTTTGGTTTGCTGCTTGCTTTGAGCAAATGCACAACAATCACCAGCTTCTCCAACCAACTGGACTGAAAAACATCTTGAAATATATATGAGAATCTTATATAAAATCTCAGGAGGATGGATTGGGGATCTGGGTGTCTCTCCGCCTTTTACCCTGTGACTGCCACCCTGGTTAAGATGAATATAAATAAATGAAGATCTATTCCATCTGTGTTAAAATGTGCTTGCCCCAAAAGTTGCTACCAAGAACAACTGTAACTGAATGCATCCTGTAACTGGAGAGGAGTCCCTCACATTGCTCTAAAGAAGTGTTGGCCCACTTTTTTTTGCACTATTGCTATAATTCAGCCACATCTGGGGTCTTTTGACTACAATCTGCCTGTTTAACGTTCTACAACAGCATCTAAATGGCATACATCTCAGGACTTTTGATTACTGCTAGTCCTTAATCCTCGTTCATGACTTGCTCTTGTGATCTTAGTGTTCCTATTTAACCCAATGGAACTTCAGATCATTGATTGATGACTAGAGTTTTTAGTAGATAGCAGAATGATAGCAAGCACTCCAAAGCATTCCCACACCAGCACACTCCCACAAACATGTCTGGCGCTGATAGCTTTACACCAGAGGTTATGGGTTCCCTTCTTTCAAGAGATCCACATCCGACTCATCAGTTCACAGAACATCATCAATCAGGAAATGCTGACCGAATTGGATTTTTATCTGGGTTCTTTTGTGGCTTTCCAGATAAGCTATTTTTGAGCTCTTGATGCAATTTTGCTTGGTTGGCCACTTCTGGGAAGATCGCTGTTGTTTAAGCCTTAGACATGACTTTGTAATTCTTTCCAGACCTATATATTTCAATAAATGTCATGTTAGCTTGGCTACAGGGAGGCGCAGACACAGAACTTTATCACTAACAATACTTTATTTAAACAGGCTTGAGGGCCAAAACACAAAGAATACCAAAACACTGAAGGCAAATAACACACTCAAGGCAGATAAAAGTTTTTTATGGGTGTAAACTCTAACATAAGATGGTGGACCAACACAGGGATACGCCACAAAGCAGACTAAATACACACAGGACTAACACAGGAACCAGTAAGAACAGCCAATTACTTAAACACCAGCCGGTTGTGAACACTCACGCGACCGGTACACACACACAACGTCAAAATAATAGCCCCGTCAGGCCAGGGCGACCTCTAGTGGCCTCTGTCCAGTGATGCTACAATAACTTTTTTTTGGAACTTGTCCCAGTCCCTGACTGGTCAGTACTGAAATGTGGTGAAGCTCCTGAATAATATCACTGCTATCAGTGTTTATGAAGCATTAATGTTCTAATATAGTTGGTGTTTTCAAACAATGAGTGCAGGATTGGATGATCAGTGGAGGCATGGCATCAATGCTCTCCACATCAATACACATTTGTAGTAATGTTCCTCCCTCGTTATATACAGGAAACTCACAGTTTAGACCTTATTTCTCTAAAACAATAAAATAGCTGCTAAATCTTTTCACATCTTACGTTTAATTGCACCAAATTAAAGAGAGCAGGATCAATAAGAGTCTCAGTAAGTATCGGCATTGATAAGCATACAAAACCCTCAAAACTCTAAACCAATGGCAACCGAAACCTCATTATCTCTGAGCACACTGGTCAGCTGAACCACATATTGAGTGTGTCCGAAACCGGGCACTTGCACACTTCTAGTGCGCGATTTTAGTGCGTAGTGCGCTGACACTGAAAACGAGCTAAAACTCAGTGTACTGAAAATACCCAGATGCTTCACTAAAATTGGCCAGAAAACGCAGAGCAGAACGATGGACACTCTGCACTAAACAGGCACCATTTTGACCACACAGAGGAGGGGGCGGGACATTCAACATGTTTTCTGATGGTGCACAGTGCACTGATGGTAGTGCGCAATTTCGGACACACCCAATGTAAAGAAACAAAAGCGATGTACTCAGGATTTCATAATACAAGTCCCAAAAATAAATAATCTAAACAAAGGATGGTGTCACGGGAGGAGCTGCTAAGCTCCATCCCGGAGCTACCTTGGAATGCACAGGCAGGGAGCCAAGGATCCATTGCAGAACGTGACTTTATTAAAGAAAACTCCAAACAAGAAAATAAACAGCCACGGTGGCCGTAACACTAGAAAAGCCAGGAACAAGACAGGAACAGGGAAAACGAGGTGCTCTGAATGACGTGCGCTGTAAAAGACGATGGACAGATCACAAAACACTCACAGACACAGATTTAAATACAGGGCTAAATCAATGGGGATAAACACAAACCGCTGAAACAGCTGAAACAGAAAGCAGGTGGTACATGAACAGAACTAAACAGACTGATGTCAAAATAAGAGACCTTGCATGTGAGGAACAGACCAGAAAACAACAGACACATGACGCAAGGAGAACAGAACAGGAACAACAACCAAGACATGAACAAAAAAACCAAGAAACATTAACAAAAGAGCAGTGGCCCTAACCGGACACTGACCAGACCGTGACAGTCACTATCCAACGTCTGCTTTAACCATCGGGTGACTACAATACGACTCGGGAAGCGCCTGAATAAAACAGTAAATTATTGTAAAAATTGTAAAAAATTATTGGTGATTGTCCCTACATTTTACTGTATATTCATTACTAAAAAAAATACATTAATTTATTACTGTAGTTACCTGCTTATACCAAAGAGAACAGTGCATACCAAAGAAAATGCCCATGCATGAATTACAGTAGGGTCTATACAGGGGCAATATATGGGAGTTCAGTGTAAACTGTACAGTGCGAATACAGGTTTACCTTTACATTATCATTATGGGTAATGTATTAAACTGAGTTTAAATTTAATTAAAGTGTTTTGGGAGCATATTTATGGTGTACACTATAAAAATAGGTATTTTTATCACAACAGGACAATGCAGTATTTCACTATACGTAACCCTCACGAAAAGCGGGGGGTTACTGTATCTCCTGTGCAACATGTGCAATCTATTTTATTATTCATAGTCTATTGCAATATTTCACTTGTATATTATTATAGCACCCTTGTTGCATCCCTTATCTCTGCTGTATATAAGTATGCACACAATGTCTCTTTCGTTGTATTTAACTGTATTCTAAACCTACACCTTCTGTAATTAAACATTTTTGTTTTTATATTTTTATATTTCTATTTTTTAATTGTGTGCATCTGCGGGCTAGTCCCAAACATCATCTCGTTGTACTGACACAATGACAATAAAGCTTCTATCTGGTTAACCGTGCTAGCTTAACTCCGCACAACTGAAGATATCTACCTGTGCTGACTGTCCTGCTGCTGTGAGTGAAGGGCTAGACTTCTTCTCCCTCCATATACTGAAACAGAGGATCACGTCCTTATGCCTAAGAGCAGTTTAAGATCAGACGGTCATTGTTTTTAGGTGTGAATTTATTATCAGAATGTGAGATTTTGATTAGAGACTATCGAGATGCTGGTCCACGTAGAGCCATTTCTTGCCTTCACCACAGATCAGATCATTCCAAGCATTTTTGCCTTTTCTTTTATTTGATGAAAGGCAATTAGCTTATCTGTGTTGAGCACGCCAGTGCACGACAGGCTGAAAGATGGATGTACCGCTTCCACAAAGCGGCTGCGACGTCTCCGGCGTCCCCGGGTCCCCGGCGACGACCGAAGGGTTTTATATCAGCGCTGCAGAAAAAACTCGCATCAATCATCTCCCTTTACAACAATGCAGCGCTGCCGCCTCGAAAATGGCAAAGCAGTGATCGCAACTTCAGAGTGGAGTGGAGGACAAAAGCAGGGTGTGTTTCTGTTTTACCATTCTGGGATACACACACACACACACACACACACACCTGCATAGCTAATGATGCAGAATCGCAGTGATTAGCGAGGCAGGGGAAATGAGAGATCCTCCCAGCAGACCAGACAAGTGTGTGTAGGTGTGTAGGTGTGTGAGGGGGGGGGTGGAGAGAGAGAGAGAGAGAGAGAGAGAAACCCTGCGTGTGTGATAGAGAGAGGGACAGAGAGAGAGAGTGCACATGTGTGTGTGTGTGTGTGTGTGTGTGCATGTGCTAATGAGTGTGTGATGGTCAGATAGTGATGGGGGTTAATGAAGAAATCCTTCCCTCCCTCAGGTTTTCAAATAAGAAAGCAATAAAGTGGAATTCAGGTCCAAAACTGTGCATCAGTCTGAGTGGGCTTCGGGTTTGTTTTGCTCAGTTTGTCTTGAGATAAAAACTTTTGATGAGGGGGTTACACATGGGGGAGGTGGGGTACACAAAGGACAACTCTCACAAACAAAACCCAACACACACATACACACACACACACACACACACACACGCAGTGACAGCATGGAGTGTACTGATCTGTGAAATGCTTCAGCTGTGTTTTTGCTTCTGTTTTTATCTTTCAGCCCTCGTTTATTTTGCAGGGTTCGCTTATCTGGACTCCAACCTCGCCTCAAACCCCAACCTCAACCTTAACTCCAACCAAAATTTCACACCCAACTCCAACTCAACTCCAACCCCAGCCCCTAGTCATGACCATAATCCATCCTCAGCCTTCATTCCTTCAGTGCCAGAGCTTCCCCCAGTACTGCCAGGTTTGGATTGAACGGATTGATCCTGAATCTCTGGCAGATTCACTAACAGAAGGAACAGGCTTCATTCGATCATCCTGGCAACGCTTGCAAATATTTATTAGAAAAACGTTATTATTCTGTTATGCCTGTAAAGCTCCTATCGTTGTTTTCTAGACTTACATGGCATTTAGCTGATCCTCTTATCCAGAGCGAGGTACATCAGTGCCCAAGTAGTCCACACCTGTTCCTTAAACCTGTAAAACTATACTTAAATCAAGGTCTGCTATTCAGCCATATCGAGGCAAGCTACACCTGTTAAAGAAAAGTCAGAGATTAAGGAAAAGTAAGGACGGCATGGAGATGAGTATGTTTTTGGGTTGTTGTATTTTTGTTAAGAGAGACCAGGCATCTGCAGTTGACCTTCACATTGCCTCTTGTCATTTCATCACATATTTATCCCATGAAGCTGAACCAGTCTTGGAAGATCCCACTGACAGTCTGCTCTTTACAAAAAATGACCAAAAGTCCCTCCATCCACAACATCAAGAGTTCCCGTTCCTGAAGATCCCATATTTTACCTGGAGTCTCCAGGACTGGGACTGGTACCCCTGAGATACACCCGCTGTGTATCCTCTACTGAAATATGCTGAGTTCTTCATCACAGAGAGGGTCTCACACTCCACCAGGAAATAGCAGCAGTGTGTGTGTTAACAGGCCCTTAAAACAGGAGCTGTTTGGAGAATGAGCGACAGCTTGTTTCTGTAGCAAATAAAGCGACTCTGAAAGCAAAGTCAACACTCCTGTTTGTTTGGCCGTGAGTAAGCAGAAAACGCACACACACTTTCAGTGGTGCTGAGTGAGTCTGGGCTGTGGGCAGATATTGGTATTGGGGGGGCCAGGATTGTGGCTGTAATCAGTGGAAGCAGCTGAATTAAAGCAATAGTTTGTTCGGAGCACTGATTGCTGAGGATGAGTGAAGAACCCAAGTCAGAGAACGAGCCTCAGAACCCAAACACACAGATGGAGAATACCTTTTAGGCTCCACTGACAGTTTTCGCTCAAAACTGTTCCACCAAGTTTTGCGATCTTTGCACATTTAACCCTTTAAGATCGAAGGAAGGAGTGGACGACTCAATGCATGCCTAACCTCACACCTCAGCATCTCACTGCACACCTCATACCGTACTGCCTCACAGCACACCTCACACCTCAACACCCCACTTCAACCCTCACTGCACACCTCATCTCACACTTCACTGTCCAGAGAACCAAGTTCCTTGGTGTTCACATCACAGAGAACCTCACACGGACCCTCAACACCAGCTCCGTCACCAAGAAAGCCCAGCACTGTACTTCCTGCGGAAACTTAGTTCTGTAATTGAGGTGAAGTTAAAGGTAAAAAATTGAATTTCTGTTCTCACAGTCTATAAACGCTCCTCACGTCAGCTACTCTGAGCTCCAGCAGGAACCAGTAGACCTTCAGGGTCAGTATCAATGCTTTTCCATCCATCCGCCAGCGCCAAACACTCTTGCTTTAGTGATCAGATCAAACACTTGGAGCTGAACCTTCAGAAACACACTCCCACCACTGCGTGGGAGAAGGTGGAGTGTGTGACTGTGCTGAAGAGAACCTGCTGTGAGGCTGAACTTTCAGAAATATCTGAACACTTCTCTCCCTTAAAAACCTCTGAGCCATCTGAAAGCTCCCTTTCTTCAAAAACATCTGAACCTTTAGAAACTTGTGAACCTTCAGAAACCCCTGAACCTTCAGAAAGCTTCTCTCCTTCAGAAACATCTGAACCTTCAAAAAGCTTCTCTTTCAGAAAGCTGCTCTCCTTCAGAAACCTCTAGACCTTTAGAAAAACTACTTTCCCTCAGAAAGCTGATATCCTTTGATCTGCTCTGAATTTTCAGAAAGCTCCTCTCCTTCAGAAAGATCCTCTCCTTCAGAAAGCTCCTCTCCTTCAGAAAGCTCCTCTCCTTCAGAAAGCTCCTCTCCTTCAGAAAGATCCTCTCCTTCAGAAAGCTCCTCTCCTTCAGAAAGATCCTCTCTTTCAGAAAGATCCTCTCCTTCAATTCTGCTGCTCAGAAAACTCCTCTTGTTCAGAAAGTGATGACCATGGCAATAATGAAATGTGATGATGCTCATGGGGATGATGAGGATGATGGATGGATTATGATTGTGGTGGTGGTGATGATGATGATAATGAAGATTGTTTTGTTTATAATGATGGTATGATGATGATAATGATGATGATTATGATGGTGGTGATGATGATGATGATGATGATGATGATGATAATGATGATGATGATGATGATAACGATGATGATAACGATGGTGGTGATGATCTTTCAGTGAAATGTATTTTGTGTATTTCCTGCTTTATAATGGGTTTTTTACTGGATGCTGATAGACTTTGGGTTGCTAAGCAACACTGTTCTCAGAGTAAACAAATAACTCTCTCTCTCTCTCTCTTTCACTCTTTCGCTGTCTCTCTCTTTCTCTCTCCCTCTCTTATGGGGAAGTGAAGGAAGTATGCTGGTGAAGGTGTTGATTTGGGGAAATAATCTGCAGCTGCTTCTTCACATCAGAACCAAATGGAACTGATTAATCATTTTAAAAAATCAAACGTACACTTCATCCCCCCCCCGTCCTCCTGTCTGTAAGGAGTCCCACAACTGCAACCCCACACTCCTGCCTTAGAACAAGAGAATGACGGAACAAATGGTGGATCACAGTAATCCGGCAAAACAACTTCTTATCAAGTCAAGAAGGTTTTTATTGTCACATATACACACAATACATAGTAAAAACAACGTTCCTCCAGGACCATGGTGCAACACAAGAGCAGAACAGGGCAGAACACAAGACCACAAGTGCAAACAGGACAGAACACTGGTTATTATCTGGTTATTAAAGTCTAAGTTGTTCAAGAAGGTAGGGTGAGGGAGGGGAGGGGATGTTGGTGGTGGTGGTGTGTGTGTGTGTGTGTGTGTGTGTATGTGCTTTTATGCTTCAGAAACAGTTCACAAAAGCCTGTATGCTAGTGGAGTGGAGTCGTCCACAATGCCGGTGACTTTGCGGATGTAGTGTGTGGAGTAAATGTCTGTGACAGAGGGGAGAGAGACTCCAGCTCCAGATCAGATCTTCTCAGCTGTTCTCACATTCACATCTGTAGGGTCTTGTGGTCTGAAACATTGCAGTTTCCGTACCAGGCTGTGATGCAGCTACAGAGAGTGGTCTCTATGCTCCCTCTGTAGAACATGGGGAGATTTGGGGGTGGAAGGTGCACTCTTCTCAGTCTCCACAGGAAGTAGAGACACTGCTTGGCTTTCTTGGTGATGGTGATGGATTTGGGGGGCCCTTGTGTTCAGCGTGGTGGTGCTGCATATGTTGCTCCTGAGCCTGACTGACTGGTGTCTCCCAGTCAGGAAGTCCAGGACCCAGTTGCAGAGGGAGGTGTTTAGGCCCAGCAGTCTCTGCTTCCTGATCAGATGCTGAGGAATGATGGTGTTGAAGCCCAACTGAAGTCTATGAACAGCATTCTAACATAAGTGTCCAGGTGAGTGAGGGCCAGGTGTTGATTTTCTGGGTGTGGGCGCACTTTGCAGCTCTGATGGCCCTGGACAGTTGGCCCTTGCGG
>JBBPDB010028590.1:0-11976 GCA_037974465.1 Brachypetersius altus | reverse complement strand
TGCCGATAACCGATAGTTCCGGGAATCAACTATCGGTGCCGATTAATCGGCAAAACCGATATATCGGTCGACCTCTACTAAATATGCCCCCAAAACACATTGTCGTTTTCTATTCGTATTTGTACTGTACAGTGTACATTGAATTGCTGTCTCCCGCAGTGTTAGAATGTAAAATACAGATGTTGCCCCTGTCTAAACTGTACTGTAACTCATGCATGCGGTTTTCTGCGCTGCAGTTTTCTTAGGTATAAGCAGAGTAAATACAGTAATAAATTTCATTTACAGTAATAAATATACAGGGCTTCAAGGAGAACACAATGAAAAACACAAGAACACTCAAAACGCTCTACGGGGTAAATTCTGGACTGCAGCTGCCAGAGATTTGTTACAGGGCAGCACCCAATCAGCAAAAAGGAGAAATAAATAATATCTCGGTTTGGCTACTTTCAACCCTCCCGTCTCTGAGTACAATGGTATTTCACCATCCCAAGATGCGCTTTCTTTTGTTCTCTGGACAATACCAAAACATGTAGTTGACGCTAATGTTAATGTTACAAAATTAGTAAATGAAAACTCATACATTACCACAAAAAAAAGCTGTGGCCTCTGGTCCTCGCCTGCCATGCCCCCTCGTCCTCATGCTGGGTTGTTTATGTTTGGGCGTGATGCTTAGCAAGGCAATCTGAGGCTGAGCCACGGAGGTTCATTCATTTTACTGTATATTCTTGAATGTAGTGTCATTTCTGTATATCTGTGCTGTTTTACTGCTTTGGTTTGTCTATAGTTCTTGTCATTTCCTTTAACTATTCTGAGCACAGTTTTGTGGCGAGTGCACGAGAGCAGTTTGAGAAGCTGGAGTTGATGCACAATAACATGCAGAAACAGTATGAAGACCTGGGGAATTACTTTGTTTTTGACCCTAAAAAGATGACCCCGGAGGAGTTATTCGGTGACCTGAACAACTTCAGGAACATGTTCCAGGTAAGGTCAGAGTTCAGGTACTGTTTTCTCAGCATGACCCTGAGCTGTAGTGATTCTATACATCCATTTATTGTAAAGTTAAACCATATCAGTGCAGGAATATATGCCTGCATGCAGTTCTTCTTCTTTTTTCTTTCTCCTCCTTCCTTTTATTCCTCTTTTTCTCTTCTACTCTTTTTCTTCTTTCTCCTCCTTCTGCTGCTGCTTCTTCACTCTCCTTTTCCTCCTCTTCCTTTCTTTTCTTCTTCCTCCTCCCTAGAATAGTGATAAGTCTCTTTGCCTGTCATGCAGGAGACCCAGGGTTCAATTCCCTGACTGAGAGAGTAAAATATTGGAGCAGCTGGTGGCTTAGTGGTTAGGGTGTTGCCCCTGTGATCGAATGCTAGGACTACTAGGGTCATCACTGTGGTTTCCTTGAGCAAGGTACCATCCCCACACACTGCTCCCCGGGTGCCCCTCATTGGGGACAGCGCCCTGCTTCACTTAGTGAATGGGTTGTTCACACTCTGTGCTGTGGTGTGGTGAGTTCATGCGTGACTATAATGGTTTCTCCTCCTCCTTCTTCTTCTTCTTCTGTCTTTAACTCTTCATTCCCCTCCTTCTTCTTCAAATGCTTTTTGCAAAGACAATAAGGTGTGGATGTGACCGCCACACTGCAAAACTCATTCGCAAAATCCTTGCCAGCAAATGTTCTGTCTAGTCCTCCTTTTGTCGTAATCTGTATAATCGGCAGCAATGAGAAATTGTATATCATTGTTTTATGATTTATTAAACATTTTAATGGTCACCAAATCAGTCATTAATTTCGATACAATACAGTGGAACCGAGACACAGCAAAAATAGAGTAGCTGAAAATGTTTATTTTTCAGTTCATCAGTGCATTCAGCATATTACAGTAAAATACAATATTTGAGAAACTTTATGGCGCCCCAATCTATTTAAAGCTGCCACAGAGAGCAATGTCTACATCTCCCAATATTCTTATCTCCCAGTAATTGCTTATTTCCAATTATAACACTTTGCCTGAACTGAAAATCATTACATTGTAAGTACAGATTTTAGTACACAATATCAGTACTGTAGATATCCTTTTGTCGGCTGCCAGGGAGACAAAACAAACAAACAAGATATAGTAACTGAAACTAGTGCACCTGTGTACACAGGTCGACCTGCAGCTGCAGGGAGAACAAGAAAGAGCAGCAGGTGGGGTTAGGCCATTAAGCCTCTAGAGTTTGTTCAGTGCATTAAACACAGATCATCCAACAATGGCTACCAACCCCCTTTCCCTTGCTCACTCCCTTCATTATAAAACACATAAAAAGCACAGATATAGGTATTTACAGATAATCGAGTCTACATTTAACAAATTTGCATTGTTTTTTATTTAAACAAACTGTGTGGTATTGTGTTTATTAGTTAACACATAATTTTGCACAGAGTGCGGTTTTGATATGCTTAATCTGTGTGTCACAGCAAGCAGTGATGGAAAACCAAAAGCGCAGGGAGTCAGAGGAAAAGATGCGCAAGGCCAAACTGGCACGAGAGAAAGCTGAGAAAGAGAAGGAGGAGAGACAGAAGAAAATGAACGCTGGACAGATCAACATCAATGATGGTATGTTTTATTATGTGAATGAAAGGAAGTTGGTGATGGATGTCTCTGTAGTTTGTGTTTCACTAGAAGGTGCCGCTCTGTAAACAGAAGACAGTGCCCTCAGTGGTTGATCAAGAGAAGTCATGGTCCATAAAATCGTTGTGTGCGTGCGTGTTTGTGTGTGTGTCTTGGTTTTAACTGTTACTTTGTTTTTTTTCAGGCATCATGTACAAAAACACTAATCTCAACTTAATAATCAGTACCAAAAAAATCACACGGTACACTTTTATTCCTTTATCTAAACAAATCCATACATAAAATGTGTCTGTATGTGCATGTATGGATGTATCTGTGTGTGTGTGTGTATGTGTGTGAGAGAGAGAGAAACGGACAGAGTAAAGAATGGGGGAACTGTGTAATAGTTTCTGCCGTGGTATGGAAACCTGCTTTTTGCTTTTCATGGGCCATGGAAGGAGGGACAGAAGGAAAGCTGAAAGAATAAGAAAACCTCTTTATCAGACACAAACGTGCCTCTTAGTGAGATCCTTATGTTCATTTTCAAAAGTCTGTGCAGTAACACAGCCATGGCTCAATAATACCATTGAATATTTTTCACACATGCATAAACATATACTCACATATACTGCCCCTCTCTCGCTCCCTTGCACTCTGTCTCTCTCTCGAGCATGCTCTCTCTCTCTGACCTACTTTTAGTTTTTATGCCTCTCTTCCTTTCTTTTGGCTGCAGTTTGTCTCTAAAGACTTTAAAATTCCACACTCATCACTACTCTGAGCTGTGTGTGTGAGAAAGAGAGGAACCTGTCATGTATCACAGGTTTCTGTATAATTTACTTTTTAATGTATGCAATGTTTAAATATACTGCTTTGCACAAATGTCGTGAAATACCTTTACCATATAGGTTATAGTTTATCTACAGTTAAACACCTGTGTAGTACATCTGCCAAACTTAGTCCATGAAATAACATTACATTTTATGTTTTTGTTAGTTTTTGTTTTGTTTTTCCTTCTTTTTAGTTGACAGCATGTGAGCTCCCTAATGCAGACTGTTCAACATTTTAACAAATTAACTCACAATGATGAAAGTGAAGCATTTGAACAAAGACCTGCTTGTTCTTTTTTGGCTTGTTTTTTCCCCCCACATCTATCTCTAACTCACTCCCTCTCTCACTTGATGATTTATCTGTTTTTCCTTCTTGCACTTTTTCACACATGTACACATACAGGGTTCACTGCCCTCTGAAGTTCATTGGATTTTTGGAATGCTCAGCCATGCGCACACACGCACACACAACAAAAAAAGAAGAGTGTATCACTGTGAGTCTGGGGAGGGAAAGACTGCAGTATTTAACATTTTATCAGTTGTTTAACTTTGGCTACAGTCAGTGCTCTGTTTTGAGCTCGGTTCCCACTGATGGATCTCTGTGTCCTGCAATCCTTCTCTGGTTCACCATAATGCCTCGCTTCAGCCCACTGTACACAAAATGCTACCTTATGAAGACGTTCAAATGTTAGTAGCTTCTATCTTATATGTGTGCATAATTATGGGTTATGTACAGTTTGCACATGCAATTTAAAATCACTTTATTAACTTTATTGTAACTTTATTGATTCCACAGGAACTTGCTTATGCCGTGACTGCATAGTCAAAGAGACACAAAGACGAGAACAATATAAAACATAAATATAAAGTCAAAAGTTTCTCTTTCTTGTCTTGTTGACAATCGATTATTATTTATTTACAATAGGAAAACAATGGAAAGGTTGTTGAGTGTATAAAGAGTGTACCTTGTTGATATTTTAGTTACACATTGCTTTGTCTATGCACAGAAAGCCCAAACTCTAGACTAATAAGCTCAGAGGCAGTAAAGATGGGTGAGCAGGTGAGAGAAAGCAGTATGTTATTAAAATCAAAAGCAGTTCCTCTCAGGTGGTTCACTCACAGCTTGGTCAGTAGGTGTCAGTGTTGTTTGAAAGATAGGAAGACCGCATCTGCTCAGTAGATGTAGGTTAGTGGGGGGGGGAGCAGCATCCCACATGTAGGAAACAGATGCCCTGATGGGATTGAGCTGTTTTGTCCTCACATGGCTACACACACACACACCCACACACACCCTTTGTTCCTGTGGTGCATTAAACAGCCCCGTGTACTCGTGCACGGGTGGTGTGTTTGGTCTGTTGTTTGTGTGTGGGCGAGATATATATATATATATATATATATTTGTGTGTGTGTGTGTGTGTGTGTGTGTGTGTATACAGAGGGCTCCTTGGACTAAAAGGTCTGATAACTGCAGACCTTTTAGTCCAATAACAGTTACGACAGTGCCACTCCCTTTCACTAACTGTTTATATGAGCTACCATGAGAGGTGCTAGAGATTCACATATAGAGCTATG
Organism: Brachypetersius altus; assembly: GCA_037974465.1. NCBI lineage: Eukaryota > Metazoa > Chordata > Actinopteri > Characiformes > Alestidae > Brachypetersius > Brachypetersius altus. The sequence continues at coordinate 6,989 of JBBPDB010028590.1, read as the reverse complement.
CGGGTGTGTTTTTAGATGTGTGCTCTGAAATGACCATTAGGGGTGCTGCATGCTCAGTGATGTAGACTGAAACTTAAGTTTGACTGACGTCACAAAGACCAGATTCCCTAATTTTATTTAACAGCTTAGAAGAGCTTAGCCAGTTGTGAGTTTAGAGTAAGCTGTGATTCTGTCCAAACGCACCACTGAGTGATTAAGGCTTTACTTGCTGCTCAGAAATAAGTCAATTAATGTTTTTTTAAATGTATTGGATTGTAATATATATATTTTATTTCAGCATTCTATAATGATAATCTAGTTGTCCAACTTCATGACTTAGTAACAATCTGCCGGAAGGTGAAAACTTGCATTTAATTCAGTTAATTTATCTATTAATGTCGCACTTTTCCCCCTGTAGTCTTAAAGCCCATGACATGAGATGAAAATTCTTGCTTTTATAGTGAGTTGCAACATTGTGTAAAACAAAGTCAATCATATCAGGCAAGTATCAGAGGTGTATGTGCATGCAGTGCTGTCACATTGTCACATTGTAATATTCATGGTCTTTGTGTGTATTTATAGAAATTAGGGCAGTGTGTCACAAAAGCCCTGTAAGACAACACAAGGCTGTTGAGCCTGTCTACATATTTGTGTTATACAGTGTATTTTGGCTGAAAACATTATTTTCTACAAGTACTCAATCCTGCCAGTAGTCACACGTATTTGTGCCTGTGGTGAATTTAAGCAAAGTATGAGGTGCCAAAAATAAAGATGGCCTAATTTATTTCACATGCAGTTTTCATGAAAATCCTCTTAGTGGCGTGTGTGGCCTGTCCAGAGGGGTGGGTGTGTGGTGTCTGAGTAAATGGATTCCCTTTTATGGGCTGTGACAGCTTAGACATAGAGCCATCTGGCATCGGCTTTAGAAGGGATTATGGCCCCCTGTGCACGTGACTGTCTTCTTGTTTTTTTTTTTTTTTTTTTTTGAGGTCCATGTTGTTTTATTTGTGTGTGTGTGTGTATGTTGTGGGGGTACATGGTGTGTGAGAGGCATAAACCTCTAACCTCTTTCTTTGAAAGAGGAAATAATCAAAACCATCTGACTAAAGCCCCCACAACTCTTGGGCCTTTTCCACCCAACACACACACATACAAACAAACTGTGCACAGGACATAGTAGTATACACTTGTTTGGATGTCAACAATCACATTTAGTTTAGTTTTTTAAAAAAAATTTCTAGTGAAAATAAGTACACATCCTCTACAACAAACACACTTCCGCATATTTCTGTGCAAACATATTTGTGGTCTACTGAATTGAACACATTAGACAAAAAGGCATAAACGAGAAGACATTATTTGTCTTATTTTTCTAGTATTGTTAAACCAATAAATACACAGACTACCAATCTGTAACTGGTTCTACATTATTACTTCCATTCATACATTCTCCTCTTTGTTCTTGGTTATATTGGTCCTCGTGGGCCACATGTGTGTGTGTGCAGTAGTAGAAGTAGGTCAGTGCTCAACTAGGTGAACAGAACAGGGCATGTTCTTAAATGAATAGCATGATTTACGAGACAAGCTACCATGCTACCAGTATATGGAAATTAGTGGGAATACTCTTAACAACAATAACTTGCTCTGCCCACTGTTCCTACAGTCAGTCACATACAGAAACCCATGTTACAGTAACATGACTTTTGGCTTTCTGTGAGTAAGACTATATTCAAAAATTGTACTGAACAAGAATATTTGAGTGCTGCTTTTGAGTACAACAATACTCCATTGTTGTTTTGTGGCCTATATACTTTTAAATATGATTTAAATATGTTGTTTTCTTCATGCTTATTAGATGGTGATGAGACCGGTATCATGGATGACCTGTTGGAGGCACTGCAGTCAGGCGCTGCTTTCAGGAGAAAGAGAGGACCACGGCAAGCAGGTATGACAATACATACTTTATTTGGATCAACAGGTAAGCTCAAATATTATTTTGGGGTCCATGGCAGTACTCACAACGAAATGCATATAAAAGATACAGGTTACTTTTAAATTGTTTGTGGGTTTTGTTTGTTTTAATAAACACATTTTTCTACTGCCATTTTTGTCACCCAAAAATCTAATGTAAGAAAATGTAACCGAAGAATTTTCCCCATTTATATATTACTTAGTTTAGGTCTGTATGTTCAGGACCTGTTCAGCAGATTAGAGAACTGAACATGAAATGAGACAAAGGTGTTTTAACCTTTTATAAATTCGCCAACAGCTTTGAAAAGGCTTGTTATGAAAATGCTCATGCTCTTTTTTAGAGCAATAATTATGTTTAATGCAATTGGAGGTTTATCTTGCACATTTATTTTGCTCCCATGCATAGAAAGAAAGCCGGTTCCAGGTATTGTGGCTGTTACAAATAGTGATTTTAGGAGGCAAAAAAAATTTGATATGTGTAAAGTTAACCCCTGACATTCGTGGGAGTTATGTGCCATGAGTACATGCGAATAGTGAAAAACTGCGGGGTAAAACACCTAAAATGTCTATTTTTATAGTGTAAACCCCAATCTCAGCTTAATACATTACTCTTTCATGTAAAGGAAAACCCGTATACGTACTGTACAGTGTACACTGAACTCCTGAAGTACTAGAATGTAAAATATTGAGGTTACCCTTGTATAGACTGTACTGTAATTCATGCAAGTTTTCTTTGGTATAAGGAGGGTAAATACAGTAATAATTTAATTAAAAATAATTAAAAAGCTTTAAAATTAAAAAATGAGAACACTCCAAATACTCGAGTTCCACGCAGGAAACTGTTCCGATAGAGGAATGCTGGACTGCAACTGCCAGAGATGTGTTACAGGGCACATCAGCAGCAAGGAGTAGATTATAACATTCTCGGATTGGCTAGTTTCAAACCTCTGATCTCTGAGCACAGGGGTATTTCACCATCCTAAGACACGCTTTCTTCGAGTTCTCTCGACAGTACCAAAACATTTTTACAGTTATATTTTATATGAAACAAAATGAGTATATTTTTCATAATAATTTACTACTCTTAATTTATATTTAAGAATTTTGATGTACAGTAAATCCCCCGCCTTTCACAGTGGTAATGTTCCAAGAGCACCCATGTATAGTGAAAACCCGTGTTGTTTTTGTAAAAAAAACAAAAAAATCCTAAAAATGCCTATTTTTAGTGTAACCCCTAAATATGCCTCCAAATAAGCTCCCAGAACACTTTCATTTCATTTTAAACGCAGTTTAATGCATTACCCTTAAAGAAAATGTAAAAGTAAATAAATAATCAGAACCAGAAAACATTATTGCTTAAAAAAAACGTTAGCATTAGCAGTGAGCAAGGACTCCTACACAAAACGTTGAAATAACTCTCTATCCACATGTTTAGACAGGGCACAGCTTACTAAGATTAAATAAACTGAGATAACTTTTGAAAATTTTGGCGGAAAAGTTTAAAACACTAAAATCCAAGGACAAGAAACAGAGCAGACATGCTGCAGCAGCTTCTTCTTCTTTTTATGGCGGTTGACAACTTTTCTGCTGAGCTGGTGGCGGTAATACACTGAAGTAATACAGTTCTGATCTCAGATTTAAAAAATCTGTGTTAAACTGAATCCTGATCTGCGTAAAACTGAGGGGTTACTGTACTCCTATAGTTATACTTAAACAGTGCTTTACTGATTGCTATGTCACTTCTCAATTATAACAAACTTATGGTTTTATCAAATGGCAGTGCCACAACCAAGAAAATGGCACAAATTATTGATGTTATCCGCAGTGTAGGTTGCTTACGCTGTCAGATGTTATATTACTTCTTATTTGGAATGTGTGCCACAAGAAAGTCATTTCTGCTATTTAACCACAAATACAACTGCCTATGGATGCTATTGGAACCTACCATGGTTTATGGTCGGTTGAGACAAAAAGAGCTTTTCTGGCAACCAGCATTGGTTTTGGTGCAGAGTGTTCATACAGAAAAGGACCTTATACGCAGTGATAAGCAACTTTTGTTTAAGAGGCTTTCCTCCCTTTCTCTATGCTCTCCCATTCACTCTATACTGAGGTAGTATACTTTGTATACTTTGAGGCATTAAACCCCTTGCTTGCTATTTTTTGGCTTTGGAATGTCACTTCATACAACATTTGGTTAGCTTTGTCTGATGGGATATACAGTAACCCCCCAGTTTTATACAGATCAGGAGTCGTGGATTCAGTCGCATCCTAAACTCATAGTTTTATGCGGAAATCCCCACAATACCACAGATTTTTTCTGGATGTTTTCACACAAGGGGACAAGTGGGGCAGGCTGTAGCTGACCTGGAAGCACTTTTTTTGAATTCCACACCAGGGTTAAGACCCTGTGCTCCATTTCTTGGCAGTGCAAGCACTCAGACATTTCAAACTCCACAGTTCAATTGATCTTCAGGGGACCTTTCCAACAAGCCCTCATTTGTATTTTTAACCCGAGTACATCGAGGGTTATTCCCCGTAAAACCACTCACCTCGCCGCATATTGGTCTAACAATACTTTCGTTCCGCCGCGGTCTGCCAATACTTCTGCAGGGAATTTAAATTAAAAGAGGTGAATATGGGTTTCATTTACTTTTTACATTTTGTCAATTTTTACATTACAAGGGTAATAATGCATTAAACTGAGTTTAAACTATTCTGGGAGCATATTTTGGGTGCATATTTAGGGTTTACACTATAAAAACCTATTTTTGAATGAAACATTATAAAAAAAAATTTTTTTTAAAAGCGGGGGGTTACTGTATAACATTGCTGGGTTCCATTTCTGTCCATTAATCTGATTTTGTATAACGTTTTGTTCACAAACACACACAGACACAATAACTAGACTTCTGCTGCTGTTGCCTGTCGAGAAAGACTCTAACCTGTGAGTGTAATTGGATATCTGGCTGAGTGAACCCAGATGTGGAAGGGTGGCACATGTTGAAATAGCTTACTCACTAAATCGCTGAATTATTCTCTCTCTCTCGCGCGCGCTCATATTCCCCTTCTCTCTCTTATTCTCTCTTTTTCTCACTCACTCTCCTGCTCTGTTTTCTTTCTTTCTGTGTCCCTTTATTTATAATCGTTCTTGCGTTAGAAGTAGGAGTTATGTGATTCCTGGCTTAATGCTACGCCTAGTCTACAAGATCTGAACAGATGGAGAGCAGAGTGTTAGCACTCAAGCTAAGGTTCAGCCAGAGCCTGCAGAATATTGCATTAACATTAGAAATCAGTTCTTACTTCCACTTTCCCCACGCACACAAACATGTGATTGATATGACCGTCATATTGCAACATTCTTTCCACACAATAGAGATATCAAAATATATAGGTCATAGGCAGCTGTGATGATTGTTTAAAGCTATTGACCTCAGACTAAAAAGTGTTAAGTGTTTTTTTAAACAAAATTATTCTTACCGCACAGATAAGTGGCTTTACCTGTCATTTTCTCAGATTAGTTAAGTCTTTTTATTAATGTGCATATTTGTAAATATGTTGACAAGTCCCTTGACGGTTAAAATTATTAAACACAATGTCCCTTTTTCTCATGCTCTCCATCCCACCCTCTCTTTTCCTGCCCTGTTATTTTAAAGGAAGTAACCATAGGCTAAACTGCACCTAAATGTAGCTTTGCATCCTGTGTATTTGAGTGTGTTTTTTTTCTGCATTGTCCGAGTGAGTCATAGGTAGTCTCATATTTTTAGCCTTTCTGAGGAGGTGAGAGCCTGATCTCCTGTTTCCCTGTAACACACAGTTCCTCTGACTCATCCTTGCTGATGCCACAGGCCTGCTCCCTAACACACACACACACACACACACAGTCTGACCCTAACTTAACCACTTACACAGAAAATGCAGCAAATCATGCATCCTCTCACATGTCTTAGACTTTCCAGAAAACCCACCCTATGCCAACATTCCACTTACACACATGCATTCTCTCTCTCTTTCTCTCTTTCTTTCTATCTCTCTCTCACACACACACACTCACTCACTCACTCACTCTCTCTCACACACACACACACACACACACACACTCACACACACACACGCACCCACAGCATACCAGCCACACCCACAATAAGGAGGATGAATTCCCTTTTACCACACAATCATCCTGCATGGGGCACATTGAAACAGACAGACCGACAGACAGACACACACGCGCAAACACTTGTGGCTGACTCTATGGATGAATAGAGGCAGACTGCAGGCATGTGGCGAAGAGTCAGCACATGACCCTTCACCTCTCACCCCGACCCAATGTAATGAATGAGCAGCCAATCAAAAGAGAGGTTCACAAATCTGCAACAGCTGCCGAGCTACTGACACACACACACAAACACACACACACACACAGCTTATATGAGCTGTGAGTACTCCACACACACACTATCATTCTCACTCACTCTCAGTCTCTCGCTATATGTAAGCAGTATTAGCTGGTGCTTCCACTCTCCAGCAGCAGTAATACAGTAACACTGACCTCTGTGACTAAAGTACTTCAGTACTACCAAATGTCAAATCATTCCATGTAATTCAATACAAAATGTCAGTTTCAGCAGAATAGGCATCCCTTTTCTGTATTCCCTACATCTGACTGCCTCACGTTCTTTATGCATGTTATTAATTTCAAAGCTTCTTGATTAATTTATTGAGTTTAGTAATATACCAGTTCAGAGGGCCTTGCATACATTGTGTATGTCATGCCCACTTTCAGTCGGGGTGTGTGTGTGTGTGCGCGTGTGTGCGTGTGCGTGCGCTCACATGTCTGCAAACACACAGTTGTGTGCTTGACTGCTTTTATTCTTATCTTAATATATACACACATCTGCTGGGTCATGACCTAGAATACAAAGCCCCTACCACACTCCTACCACCAGTGATTAGACACATTACATTACAAAAGACTCTCTCTCTCTCTCTCTCTCTCTCTCTCTCTCTCTCTCTCTCTCTCTCTCTCTCTCTCTCTCTCTCTC
>JBBPDB010028562.1:0-11976 GCA_037974465.1 Brachypetersius altus | reverse complement strand
TGTGCAGGGCCCTGCAGCCCCAAAGCCTGACATGACTGGTCCCCAGGACAAATAAGTTTGAGAAACGCTGCTCTAGATGCTAGTTTGTGATAGAGCTGCGGTAACCCGGGACATTTTGTCACCTGAAACAAACAAGGGAATTACAAAGAGGTTGGGCTGAATTGGTAACTTTTCAATGAGTGACAATAGGCAATGTCCTACGCTTGTTCAGTTTGACACCAGGCGACATTTATTTCTTGTTCACACACAAGCAGCCCATTCTTGGGCAAGTGTGCTGGCCTGTACGGCGTTTAGGTCCCACCAGATCATGCTTGTGACATTGATCTTCTGAGGTAGCAAAGAGAACCAAGGCTCCTCAGCAGTACAAAGCAAAGATAACAGGGGCATGTCTTAGTGCTCAGCGTGACAAACTGGAAGGCTGAATTGTTTGAATGACAAGGGTGAGGAATAACATGATTAAAGCTTATATTTGAGATCGCTTATTTCCCCATTAGTATGATTAATGTGGCCAGCTTATGTCTCGGGCAGGGCAGTGGCGTGAAAAATGACGCAATTAGTCCTTTTTGAATAGGGAAGGAAAAACGAGGCTCAAGACAGAACAGCAGAGATTTTGGGGAGGTGGAGTGTTGATGCTCCTGCTCACATTTCCTTTTGTTTTTTAAATACCTCATCCTTACATAAAAGGCACACTTGAACTTCGAAAACAAATATGCGTAATGCCACATTCCTAATATGGCAATGACACAAGAACCTGAGGCATTACTAAATTTTCCACAGCATGCAACACATTGTTAGCCTTTTAAGCAGCTACACCTACCTTGTATCTACCCTCAGGGGCACCAGGGATGTTTCAGAGAGGGGCAGGGTTTGAGGTAGCCAACTTAGAACAGGAGCTTGTACACAGTCTACATTTGTAAAGACTAATGGATGGAATGGGGACATCCTGACTATTCTATGAACCAATTATTAATTATTGATGAAACACAAAGATACAGTGCTACTCTCTAGGAACTCCAAGACTGGCCAAACAGTTGCTGTCACCCCACATTACCCAGCCAGGTCAGGGAAACAAACTAGAGTTTTAAAGAGAACACTTGGAGTCTTCACAATGAATAAGCTACAAGTAAGCACTTAAACATGAGGTAATAATCCACTGCATCATAGAGACATATAATTTGGAATCAAGCCAAGAAATTGGTCATTAAAATTACAGTTTGTGGACTAATAAGTTAAATCTTAATTACCTATAACCATGCAGTTGCTGTTAAATTCTTCAAATATCTATAAGGAGTCATGGAATATGAATGGGTGATAACTAACTGAGCCTGGCAGTAGTTGCTAATAACCTTCATGGTCCTATAGAGGCCTTTAGAGGGACAGGTGCCCAAAAGAAGGTGTTATAAATACTAAATATGGTTGATTACACACAAGGCAACCTTGCAATGCATAATGTCAAGTAAAAAAACTGTATGGAAAAAGTACCAGTACCATGTCCAGTACCAAACACGCAGTTAAATGGGTCCAAATTGGGTTAAGAGGGTTTGCATCACAAATAAACTGACAAACAACCTCTATATTCATCTGGAAAGGAAAAAAATGCCTTGTTTAAGGCACATTGAGCCCCAGTGAGACAAGACACAGGGAGGACTGCTGCTACTATTGGGGAACAACTGAGAAAAATTTCTTTCTACTTCCTGAGCAAGATACCGTCCCCACACACTGCTCCCCGGGTGCTGCGTTCCTGGCTGCCCGCTGCTTCACTTGGTGAATGAGTTAAATGCAGAGGAAGAATTTCATGCTGTTCACACTATGTGCTGTGGTGTGTTCACGTATGACAGAATGATCACTTTCACTTTTAAAAGTCAAGTGATGTAATTTCATGTCCACTCATAGCCTAATATATTGTAATGAAGCATGGGTGTACTCACTCACCAATATTTAATAACTATATCAGCAGCACAGCATTCTCATTTCCACAATGTGTAGCAGTCAAGGAGTTCCTGTTTAAAAATACTTGAATGATGACCATGACAAAGAATTTGGTCTACCTGGATCTTTGCAAGATCAGCCTTGTGGGCAGATCTTGTCCTAAGGGGATCAGCACCCCCCCACAAACCTTTTTATAGTATTATTAGGACCTGCGGGGTTTCTAACTTTTACAAATCTATCTGAACCTCATCAAAATCTACTGGTAGAAGTCTGTATGCTGGGGCACGGTGTTGGAAAATCTATACATCTAAAAACCCTGATCATCAATCCATTGCAAAATTGCCCAAAGTATCATGCTTTTAAAAAAATGACATCTGCCAGTTATCACCTGAGGTCATTTTAAATGACCAGTTGTCGTTAGATTCTGCAATTTTCACCTTCAAATGGCAACCGCCACGTTCCTTGCCTTAGCAATGGTAAGTCTCTTGTCCTGATGGAGTAGCAACAGTATAGATAGAAAGATGGATAGATGGGTAGATGGATAGATACCACATTTATTATAAAAATTAAACATTTTAAGGTACATCTCAGTGTGAAAATGCACGTGAAACATTGTTGGATTTGTCAACAAACAAAAAACCTATGGCTATCCCAGTAAAATATGGCCATGATCTGTAATTAAAGACCCACATTATGGACCTGCATATTAAACTGCACCTGTAATATGGTAAATAGCCGGGTTTATATGGAGCCTAATATTCAGATTACAGTTGGTATACGGCTCAAACCAAATGAGTATTCAAGTATCTAATATAAACACCTTAGTTGGAATAATAAAAAGCCCAAACTGACTGAAATTTCATAAAACCTTTTCATAAAAAATACACCATGTAAACCAAAATAACCTGCTGGCTCTGATCTTTCTGCACATGCCCTCCATCTTTTATGCTCGCCCGGACCTGGTACATCGGTATACACACTGAATAACTGTATTCTGAATATTTGCAGACCCAGAGAGGTGGACTTGCTTTTCAATTACATTACACAAAAACTAGACACACCTTTCTGACCTGAAATGTCACACATTGCTATTCTTGGGGGGGGAGTTGGAGAAAAAACCTGAAGCTCCAGGTAATGGTCAGCACTGAACAGTGAAGATTAAAAGCTTCTGGCCATTCCATCAAGCTGACACTGATAACACAGGTCAACAGGTCAAAATCATCAGAGATCAGTTTATGTGGGTTTTGTAGTGTTTTTCATGCTGATTTTAAATCTGTGTTTAATTTTTTCCGCATGTAGTTTTGTGATGAAGCCAGTTATATACTGCATGACAGTTGGTATAATGATCATATAATAATCATATGCTGAGCGTTTTTGAAGAAACAGTGGGAGCTGACTGACACGGTTCATTATATCTATGCCACAGTGTGGCCTGTCTGACTGAAAATAGTTGTTGTGACTGAAAAAAAACTGAAGCAAATCTGAAATCAGCCTGAAAAACTGTATTTGTTGTGGTTTCTAATGACAATTTTTTGTTGTTGTTGACCTGTGTAATTATTGCAATATGAACCTACCAGGCAGGTGGTATGTCTCAGGAACAGCGGCTGTAAATTCCAACCAACACCCTACATGCAGCCCCCCACCCTACATGTAGGGGTGTATTCTTTGTACCACTTTTTGCAAGCATTTACTGCATTTGTATCCTAACCCTAATAACGAAGCCTACAGGAACCCTTAGTTATGAGTAGTGTCTCTTATAAGCAAGGCTGAAGTCTTTGCATCAGAGGCATCATCACCATTTCCTTAATGCTCACAAGCGGCATAATGGCCATGTTGCCCGGCCTCATTTTACAGGAGGAGCTGAATTAGAAGCCATCTTCCCGTCCTTGAGAGTGGGTATTAAATCCATTTGCCCATTTTCCTGCCATTGAATATTTCATATCTCTTGGTTGGTTTTAACCATCAGAACGTCTCTGCTTTGTTCTTCCTAACAGCGGCTGTTAGCTGTGTCCCCCCCCCACTCTAAAAGAATGACATGTTTTAAGGGAAGTGAAAAGACCACTGCTTCTGTGGCGGCTCCATTTTAATCACAGATTCTAGGAAAAAAAACCCAGAAAAACATCCCATATGGCATTTATTTATGCCCAGAAATAACATTATATTGTTTTATAGAGAAGAGATCTTACCTGGTTTGACAAATATTGCAAGTCGGCCCTGGACTGTTTTCTTTTTCATCAGTTCTCATCCCACAGATCCTCTTTTCAGAACAGTAAAGAAGAAACTATGCTGTTAACTTGTTCTCTTGCCAAGCAGTGAGAAAATACAGGGAGTGAGGAAAATCCCAGGGTAATGATCTCTTGCTGATTCTACACTGGAGTTAATTTGCTTGGAACTGGTCGGGTTACTGGAGTAGAAAAGTGCAGCACATCTCAATTGGCCCCCTGCACCAAGCCCACAACGACCATGTACAGCAAGTTCAGGAAGGGGGGGGGTGGGGCAGTGAGAAGGCGGCATTCAGTATGATCTCCACCTAAAGCTCACTTTCTGACACCAGCTCTGGGATTAATTAGACCTATTATTTTTAGCCCAATCCAGGGCTGTTATCCTTCTTCCAGCTGTCAGGCAAAAGACTTTAATTGTGCTGAAACTGGTATGATTGCTTGTTTGCAGTGACTCTTCCACGGCGATCTAACAGAGCTCGCTCTTGTCTGACTGGTTGCGTTAAGTGTGGCATAAGCACCTCTGGAGGATCGACTCCAAAAGACGCAGAGCCATGTTTCTCACGGCAATAGAACGTGACAATGTGGGCTTTTAAAAACAACAATGACTGAACACCCTAACTCACGTACACTCTTTAAAATGAAGGGGCTGCAAGGGTTCTTTCAAGTGATCCAACAAATCTTTAGAACCCAGAGATCTTTTAGATCTTTAACCCTTTCCAGTCAGCCCATTCGAAACAATTATTTTGAAGACTTCAATGGTTCTATCTCAGCCATCTGATCACTGCTGTTAAATCTGAAAGCTGCTGTGTGAAGCTGACAGCCTAAGCTACAGTTTGATATAACTGGATAAAAGCGTTTAAGAAAAGAAAAGCATTTCAAATTTTAATGAAATATTGTGGGGGAAAACCTGCTTAATCTCCTCGCTGTGCACCAAGGAACCAAGGTCCTCATACCTTTACAGCCTATGACCTGTGGTAAGACAATTCTAAAACCTTTTCATATGGATTAGTTGCTATAAATGATATATTTTAGATGCTAACTTACTTACTGGACTGGTGTGTTTCCAGTCGCACAGTTCATTCCGAAATGTGTACATTGAACTAAAGATGATTTGATCAGATCTGATCAAATAGCACAGATAATCCTGAAGCTCAATACAATATGCTTCACACGCTAACAGAAGCACAAAGCCAGATCAAACTTCAGTTTGGCCATTTATAATTTCTTTTTCCACTGTTTTTTAGTTCATTCATCCCATTTTTGAACAACGGTTGCCTAATATTTCTGTCAGGTTTGCGTACATCCTTTTTCCTGGAACTGAATATAGAGTGAAATATAGAGTAATACAATTTAGAGTAATATATGAAAGTGATCATTCGGTCATACGTGAACACACCACAGCACACAGTGTGAACAGCACAAAATACTTCCTCTGCATTTAACCCATTCACCAAGTGAAGCAGGGGGCAGCAGGAACACGGCGCCCGGGGAGCAGTGTGTGGGGATGGTACCTTGCTCAGGGTACCTCAGCAGTGCTAAGCTGCCTGGGACTCGAACCTGGACTTCCTGAACGCAGGGCGAATGCCCTAACCACTGGGCTACCAGCTGCCCCAAATACTTGATTAGAAGACAGAAGATGCTGCTTAGGAAAGTGTAGAATGTGTTACATAGAGCTGCTTTGTTTTCATATTTTATCACATAATCTATGATCAGCTATTGAATGTTCATACGGTGTAAAAATGAAACCGGACACGAGATGATTTAAAGTGTTCACAGGATTCGCCTTAATGGAACATATTACTGAAGTATTATTTAACTTCTGGTTTGTTTCAAATAAGGTTTTTATTTGACTTGAATAAAAACCAGAAATGACTAAACATTTTCAAGAGTACACTGTTGTGTTCACTGGGAAGTAAAAGACAACTTCTTACTGTACATTAGTGCTCATATCAATGCGATTACGGCCTCTCCAGGGAGTGCCCACTTCTAAAAAGGATTTCTTTAACCCCGAGAAACAATTTCATGCCTATATGGCTGATATTCAGATTAAGTTCATGTATTTCAGGGTGTGAAGTATGAAGAATACATGTTCTTTCTATGAGAGGTAACTGTCATTTTGACCATAGCACAAATTCTGGTCACTTTTAGCACAGGACAACACCTGCAACACCCAGATAGATAATGGAAGTGTATCAGGGGTATGATGATGACAATCTGCTGCGACAATCCATCCTTTGTGCTGAAAAACACACATCTGCATTAGAGCGGCTGCACTTGGTCTGGGCCATCAGAAGACAAGCCCCAAAAAACACTCTGCACTCTCTTTGATGTCCAGGCCAGCACAGCAGGGGTAGAAAGATTTCCCACTGTGGTAAACTATAAGCATGCCTGTTATTCAGTAGCAGGGGGGTGGGGGGAGTTGTGCACGTGCAAAGTCTAGTGTGCAAAGTCTCAGCCGTTGTCCGGGAAACATACTGCAATCTAGCTGCTTTTCAAGGGTTCAGCTAAGAAAGATGGGTCCCATACTGTCCTAAGACTGATCATGAGTTTATCTTCTTCAGCATGTACACAAGTAAAGAAAACCTGAATAACTTACTGTATATTCAATGTACCTTTTAAAGGCCTTTTGCAAAAGTTAATTTCTCTTTACCTTTATTGGGTCATGCATGATAACCAGGTATAGAACCTCCTTGAAAGATTTAAGGCTGAATTTCTCCTCTGTAACTGAAACACCCTTCTGAACTGAACAGCATTCAGAGGCATAGCATATGTACAGATGCAGGCCACCTGAACTGCAGTCTAGTCTTTAGAACTTATTAAAATGTTTGGTCAAAGAACACATAGTCCAAGGTATTCATATAATGAATATATGATGGTGGTGGCCTAGTGGTAGGATACTTGCCTCTGGACCATGGGTTCGAATCCTACCTTCAGCACCACCACTGGGCCCTGAGCAAGACCCTTAACCCCAAGTTGCTCCAGGGAGAGACTGCCCCCTGTAGGTAGGGAATGGAAGTCGCTTTGGATAAATGCCATAAATGTAATATAATTTAGGATTTATTTTTTAGACCCAATTATTATTATTTTCCTTATTCGGCTAATACATAACTAGTGTGCATTAAAATCTGCTAAGTCATATTGATGTTCTGTCATAGATAATGGGTTGGTCATTTCTATGACATGTTGGCACATTGCTGTGAGGATTTGATTTCAGGTACAAGAGCATCAGTGAAGTCAGATACTGATGCTACTCCAGCTCATCCCAAGTACTAAATGGAGCTCTGTCACACCAGAGAACACAGTTTCATTGCTCCACGGCGCTGGGAGGCTCCCCTCTAGCAGCCATTTGGCATTGGGCATTCATCAGTGCTTTTCTACAGAGATTATGCAAGTTCAAGTGCCCAGATGTCCACACTGGGTGCCTCTTAAAGTAGCTGAATTCTCTACTTAAATATGCATGTGGATACTTTAGGACACTTGGACTTAACTGACACATTATTTACACCATATGGACATAAGTTTTGAGGACCTGACCATTACACCAGCCAGGACTTTAATGACACTGCATTCAAATACATAGACTTTAATATGGAGCTGGTCTTCCCGCTTTGCAGCTGTAACAACTTCCACTCTTTTTGGAAGGCTTTCCACAAGATTATAGTGTTTTTTGTGGGAGTTTGCGTGAGTGTTTATGAGTTCGAGCACTGATGTTGGATGAGAAGGTCTGGCTCACAATCTCCGTTCCTGTTCAACCCAAAGGTGTTGGATGGGGTTGAGGTCAGGACTCTGTGCGAGCCAGTCAAATTCTTTCACTCCGAACTCATCCAGCCATGTCTTTATAGAGCTTGCTTTGAGGCACAGTTTTGCTGGTATAGCAAAGGTTCTTCAACAAACTGTGTCCACAGAGTTGGTAGCATGGCTTTGTCCAAAATGTCTTGTAATACAGAAGCATTATGTTTGGCCTTCAATGGAAGTAAGCAAACTAGCCCAACTCCTGAAACAGGTCTGTCCCAATACTTTTGGCCGTATAGTGTATGTGGAGTCAATAGCTAGGTTGCAGCCACGAGTGCACAATTCCTTACTGGACATATGGTGTACTATCTGTATGTCCAGAAGCCCTAATTCCATGTCATGGTAGTTTAGACATCCGTTATTCCAGCATTGGCTGCCCCCTGGTGTACAAATGGTCATTTCTGGACTTCGACATAATTCTCTTTGGGCGTAAAAATAAACGTGTCTTCTTTTAGTCGAATAACATCGTGATTATTTAAACAGTGCCGCTATTGTGCTGCAAAACCTACTAAATGAAACTCCCTTATTTACATTTCAGCGGAACCAAATCACAGGTCCTCATTTTCCAACCGAACTGTTACACGGAAATATGCCGCAGTGTTGCAATGGGGCTTCAGATAGTTGACATTGTTTGGGTTTTGCTGGCTCTGGTGTTTCTAATAGCATTTTGTCTTGTTAAATTGTCTCTTAAGTTTCCAAGGGATGTCGAGCAGGTTTTCCAGGATATTATTCGATACGGAAAAACTAAGGAACAGCTCAAACGGCCCAGTATCTTTCGGTTCTTCGACATTCCCAAAAGGTGCTCATCATTTTATAAACAATCGTCGTCCCACTGCATCTCCTTTCTTCAGTTTCCATTCAGTGCTTAACTAGAGGATTTAACATTCGTGAACCTGAGTCGTGTTGATCGTACTGATACCGAACAACAGACTAAAAATTATAGATTAAAATGAATAGTAATTGTCAGCTTTACAGGCAGTGCACTCATTTTTAGTCTTACATTTATGTGATTTTATATTGTGTTCGTTTATTATTTATTTTCTGTCTTCTTTTGCTTTTTTCCACCCAATTTTATGATCTGGTTTACTCAAGGTGGTCTTGAGTGCCTTGAAAAGCACCTTTAAATAAAATGAAAAATATAAAAGTAATTATAGTAGTAATAGGCAATGCCTCAAGACAAGGATGGTAGATTTGAACTTCCAAATTCAAGTACGCTATATGGACAAAAGTATTGGGACACACCTGTTTTTAGGATTTGGGCACAAGACGATTGGACAACACCACGCTTCCAACTTTGTGGACACAGTGTGTTGAAAGGCCCTTTTCTATTTCAGTGTGCCTGTGCCCCAGTGCACAAAGCAAGCTCAAAAAAGACATGGTTGGATGAGGAGCTGCAAATTTGAATGGAAAGTCCCTGAGGTGTAATGGTCAGGCATCTCAATACCTTTGTCCTTTTAGCGTATGCAGAGTAGCTGAAATACGTTCTCATTAAAGAACTGTTTCTTCAGTGAAATAATGAGTTGAGGTATTAAAGTAGAAGTCTGAGAAACCTAAGTAATGTATGGGATTGCAGCGGACCTTCTAAGTACATCCAGCATCTATGTAGTATTATAAAAATAAAAGTATTTATTAAAAAAAAAGTTATTTACTGGATAACAGTACAAAATTTACTGGAAGAATCCAGTTGAAAAATATTTACTGGAAGAATGTTAAATTGAGTAAATTATTACTTTGACATTGATCATTATATCTATGTCAAAGTTTGACTTTGTCCTGTCTGACTTCCCACTGAAAACATTGAAACAATTACAATAGACTTGCATGCAGATTAATAAAAACTGCATGCAAGTCTGTTGCAAATCTAATATTACTCATAATTCAAAAAGTTGATGTGACTGAAAAAACTGAAAGCAGATCAGCATGAAACATTGGTTTAGAAAAGTGTATTGTGGTTTCTGATGATTACAGAAATATTTTTTTTTTTTGCTGACCTGTGTAATACTTACTCTGTTTTGTTATTCATTTTAATCCTCCTGTAGGTGGTTTTGGCATTTCTATGCCGTGTCTGTTGCCTGGAATGGACTTCTTCTTGTCCTCTCCCTCCGTGCTGTATTTTTCGATGAGATACTTCCTGAATTCTTGACAGACACACTTAGTTTCCTCAGTGGACATCCAAAAGCTGCTTGGAATGGTATGGTTGTACTAGATGTACTGATTGTTGCTCATGATATTAATGCATTCAATAGACCTACCCCTAAGAGATGTTGCCACCTTCTATCTGTCAGTCAGTGTTTGTGTTTTTCTTTCAGAACCTCAGCTGACTATCCTGGTGATGCAAGTGCTACTGTGGCTTCATTCAGTTAGACGCCTGCAGGAGTGCCTGTTTGTCAGCATTTTCTCAGATGGTGTGGTCCATGTTGTTCAGTATGCATTTGGTTTGAGTTATTACGTTATACTGGGATTGACTGTCCTGTGTTTGGATGTCTCACAACCAGCAGAGCATGGTACATGCACATTTTTAACATTCAACACAATGAAATCACACAACTATGTTACTAGTTACACCCATTGCTATAGAAACAAACTAAATGTTTTCAGATGCCTAGAAAGAGAGTATATGGACTATTTAGTGCAAACTGCCGTTTCGTCCTAGACAAAGAAGGTTTATAGTTGATGTTTGTGTTTTGGTTCAGCAGGTGTAGGATTCAGTGTTTTAACAACATTTTGATACATTTTAAAGAAGAGCTTTATTGTTTCAGCAACCTTTGTTTTGCCATCATTAAAATGTAATTCTGAATGTAATGTATTAGTATAGGTGCACAGACATTCAGCTTTCAATGAATGTAACTAGAAACAGAAAACTGTAATGTTTAAATATCCTCTTTCTAAGTGTATATTAGGTCTTTCAAACACCTAAAAAAGGTGGTTGTTGTGGTAATAGTGTTTATGTTGTTTTTCTGTCAGGAGCCCCTGCTGGCCAATTTCTATCCCAGTTCTCATGGTATCATGCAGCAGGAATCCTGATGTTCATCTGGGCATCTTTGCTACAGCATAGTTCACTCTCACTGCTGGCAGGCCTACGTACTAGCAGCTCTGGTGAGGAACAGCTAAAAAAATTTTATTTACTTTCCACTTGTAGGTATATGCAGTAACTCAACAAAAACTGTTTTCTGTTCTCTATAGTTTAGAACTGCATATGCTTTCTTTGCAAAAAACTAAAATTAGTGTTGGCCAGTCTCTCCAGTATGAAGTTCATTGCCTGTAATTGAAGGTTACATAACAGTAAGAACTTAGTTAAGATTTTTTTGTATTATTGGTTATATCTTTTTCTGTGTGCAGGTAAGGTGGAGACGTTTGGCCACAGGATCCCACATGGGGGCTGGTTTGAACTGGTGTCCTGTCCTCACTACCTGGCTGAACTGCTGATCTATGCTGCGCTGTCTGTGTGCTGTGGCTGCCGTTCTCTCACTTGGTGGATAGTTGTCTTCTATGTGCTCTGCTGTCACGCTCTGACTTCCCAGCTGAGCCACGAGTACTACAGAAGCACATTTAAAGCTTATCCACGTCAGCGCAAAGCCTTCATTCCGTTTCTGCTCTGATATACCATGGAATGTTTTTATATACTCTGGACATTTTGCGATTAAGTGAGTAAAATCAAATAATGCTGTTCTTGTCCATGGTGAAAAGGTTGCAGGTTCAAACCGATGTTCAGCAGTTTGGCAGGGCTGCCTGTATTCCCCTCACAGATTCAGTATTAGACATATTAAATCACCATTTTAGCGCTTACGTAGACCGTGAGCAAACCACTGAACCCCTTGGTCTAACATTTGTGAAGCATCTCTGTTTTATAGAAAAAAGTCTAAGAAACATTAGATGTAGCCAGCACTGTTTTTGCCCAAAGACCCCGATTGACATTTACATTTACATTTACGGCATTTAGCTGATGCTCTTATCCCGAGCGACGTACATCAGTGCTTAAGAATTCCACAACTGTTTCTTACCTGAAAAACAGCTTAAATCTGAGTCAACTATT